>DWME01000350.1:0-35742 GCA_018244795.1 Parelbella ahira ahira | reverse complement strand
GCAAACGTAGCGTAGGACGCCCTCCGGCCCGGTGGGATGACGATCTGCGAAAGGCTGCAGGCAGATGCTGGATGCGAAAAGCCAAGGACAGGGCGGGATGGCGCTCATTAGGGGAGGCCTTTGTCCAGCGGTGGACTGAGATAGGCTGATGATGAATATGTTGTTGGCCTCATCGAAGACTTTAAGAACGCTTCAAAAAGCTCCGGAAGACTGGATTATCATTAAGTGGTTACTTTGCCAAATGGAACAGCATGGTAGATCATGCTCTAGATCTTTGGCAATTACAGGAAAGACCAATGCCTTTTGTTGATTTCATTATGGATTGTGGCAAATATAGAAATCCGATAACAAATGAAAAATATATAATCAGATATCAAATGTCACCTAAAATTTGTAAGACCCATTTAATAATAAAATGCTAAGGGAAGGGTCGATGTATTCGTCATGGTGTTTCCAAGAGAAAGTTGATTCATATCTGTCTAGCCGGCGCGCCGATGTTATTATGGTCCAACCAAATATAACCTTATGAATGATTCCGTTAGGGTAAAAAGCTATTTTTGTAATAAATTTTTAGATAAAGAAACCATTTCCTTAGCTACAATAATTTTAAGTTACCTAAATATTATCACTATTCTGCAAAGGTTGATTCATAAAGAATGCCGGCAGCCATTGTTTTCCATTTGTCACGACTGATTAATGACGAAAGATAAATAATAAATGATTTAAAAAATAGATACTTATCCTGCTCTTGGGTAGAGGTGTCTTCCAATAACTAAACCTGCACAAGGTGGGGGGGGACTTTAAAGTGAAATTTCACATTTTGATGAGATACGATTTACCACCTGCCGATTGCCGTTAAGCGGCTATATGCAAATAAAGTGGTGTTAAGCCCGGTTTAAGCCGATTAAGCCAATTCCGCGCCCACAACCACGTGGAAACCCTTATTAGTTAAAACCTTCTGTCATTTGTTTTAAAACCAAAATTAGTTTGTTTCCTTAATACTAATTGATTTGGTTAATAACAAAGCAAAATAAAGACGGCGTTGACAATTATGGCAGCTCGACAGCCAAATAAAGATGATTTACAAGAGTACCTACACACTAGTGCGTTTTGTATACAATCCGGGAGTTTTCATATTCAACATGAATGGTTACTGGTTAGGCAGGCGTGCTTCACCATAGGCCACACTTTTGCTTAACATCAAGCAAGGCTGTGGCCAAGTGCTGGCCTATACTAAATGAAAAATACAAAACCAGTGCAAATGTTCTTTCAATAATTAATAATTGTGGCATTGTCGATCTGTTAAACAAAGATAGTATGTACATGAAGTCTTGTTACCAATCTCATAAGCAGCGCCTAAATAAAAGATCACAGAAACATATCCAGGACAACGTACCTGTACATTGTATTAAATAACATAGAAGGACACTTTATACTTTGTCGTAAACGTAACATGACGCCTGAAATCCCGAAGGGGTAAGCAGAGGAGCGTAGATCACCTCCACGTTTCACCAGTTACGTTTAAGTCCCATGGAACAGGTGGTTATACTTTATCATGACTAATATTTAATATTATCATAATCATCATCATCGTCTACCTATCTATTGATCCACAGTTGGGCGCGGATCTGTTTCTAGAATCCGCAAGTTTAAGAACACAATCTACTACATTGAGCGACTGTAAATTATACGCTCTATAGAACATTAAAGAAAACTCAAGTGCGTGGGCTTCACGATGTTGTCCTTTATACTTACGGCGGGTGACATTTAATATTAAAAGAATATATGAGATCAATATTCACTTCTCGTCGACGACTATATTTGACTCAATTTGCTCCGAAACTTTTCCAACTTCTATTCTCTCTGGCTGCGAATATTCTCGATGTATTTTTAAAAGCAATATTTGAGTGCTCTTAAATTCTTCCTGTCTCTTTTAATGCTGTAAAATTTATCTAAAACTGACTCGGATTTTTTCGTGAAGCTTGCGATCATATTTTGTATCATAATCATAGTGTTTCGCTTTTTTATACACAAAATTTATATATACCTACCTAAACAAACAGAAGTATTTCATCATCATCATCAGCCTACTCCCGTCCACTGCTGGACACAGGGCTCTACAAGGGCGCGTCACTGAGCTCAATCTTCAGCTCTTCGCGTCCAACCACTGCCAGCTACTTTGCGTATATCGTCACTCCACCTTGCTGGAGGGCGTCCTATCCTATCCTAGAAGAAGCACTTCAGGTCTGTTAGGATAAAGGTATTTGACAGTTTCTTTTTGCTGCCTACCCTGTACGGGACTTAGCGTTAAGATGAAAAAATAAAAATAATAACACAAAGTGTAGAGAGTTTCGCGATGTTTATTCTCGTTACATCTAATACAAAGGAATGAATCATGTATACGGATTTATAGGGACCGTGGCGCTGAAATAAGTGACATTTCGAGCAATATTTTACTATTATGCTAAGGGTAATTTGCGAGCAGTGATAGCATACCAAAAACTAGCTAGACCTAAACTGGAAATTACTAATATAGGTGGTCGAAGTATTCGGATATCGCCTTAAGGCATTAAGTATTTGGTATCAGGACTGGTGAGGAGGAAAAGGTTTTAAGAAATAAAACCAATGCAAGTTGATAAACAAGTGATCAATCTGATGGCGATTATAGTGACGTTTGGTGACGAAAAATTGATGACGTCACTAAACGAAAACGAGCTGAAATGCTTAGAAACCTAGCATATGTTTGAATGGACGAAATTTAAGAACGTTGCTGGCGACGACGAACGACATCACAATGACATTCGCATGTGTACTCATGAATGCTTATTGCCTTGAGAAATTTTCATGCACGAACGTCATACAAGGTTTTATGTTTTTTTTTACTTTAAAGCAGTCATAAAATCGTAAAAAGCATCTATTACATATCTATACGAATATATATACGCTCATCTCCACAAATGCTACCACCATTTACACGATAGATGGTCATAAAATAGACGTTATCTATTGAAAAACGTTTTGTTACTCTGTATTTACGACGCATTATAAATATTTTAAAAAAGAGTTTACAGGAAGCTAAAAAATATTAACAATTTAAGTTATGTCTATATTATTTGATAGAGATAAAACAATTGACAACAACAACACATAATTATACAATTTATAGCACTCCAACCATAAGTCGTATTGGCTAGATAAAATATAATATGAATTATAACAAATAGCTAAGCAAAACCTGTGGTGGCGTATTTAAAGAAGTCTATAAAATAATTTGAAATGTTTTGATTATTCCTTCATTAAATTTTACGACGACACTACTAAAAGAAATATGCTACGAAATATACCTTACGAGTATATCACTGTAGTTGTAAGACGTCATTAAATAGACATTAACACAAAAAACATACCATTAAGTTTTTTCTCTTGGTCTTCTTTTTACATATATCTCTGAAAACCGTTATCTAAAGCGTACTAAAAAGTAATAAAATGAATTATATTTTCATTTTATAACGTAATAATTATCTTGTTTCAACAGAATTTTACAAAATAAACATGATGCGAAGCATCGTTTAGATTTCGCGTCATTTACCATAAGGTAGGTTGAGAAGAATATCAATATTGAATTTTATGCCGAATAATTTATATTTTTAATGAGGTACATATAGGTACCCGTACATAACACTACTAACAAGTGAAAAATATATGAGTGATTATACATTAAAATAGTATATATTCATTTCTGTGACACTAAACGTTAATATTTTCAGTATTATGTGCCCACGTAATATGAGAAAGGAATATGACCTTAGAATTTGTACCACGCGTAGGTGTTGCTATTATCCTCATTTTGTTTCTATTAAACATAAAATTGTTTAACATTTACAAGCGAATCGGGATGGATATTCTCATTTAATAGGATTAACCCCAATTAGGGGCAGTCGCCGACGCAAACTTGTCTCTACCATTACGTAACTCCCACGTCCACGCAATTGATTTTTGTTCACATCAAGCTTTTACTACGCATGCGCCAATGTTTACACACACATGCACACAACCCCCCGGCACACATACGTTTCACAAAACAAATGCAGTGCAATTCGAACTCTAAAAGTATTCTCATATGGTTTAATTTAAGGTTGTCGTTGGTGGTATATTTTTAGACCATTCGTACCTATTAAGGAAAATACAGACGCGCCCTCTCCCATAGAAATCGGGAAACCCAGTCGCGGAAGGTCTTCATTTCTGCCTGTATTTTCTGATATTTCACATATTTAACTGCGTACTCTTGTAATTTAGTACTGTTTGATTCAAAATAATATATTCTTAGGTGTGTTTATACGTAGACGTGTGGTTTAAGGTGTATATCTATTGGGAAAGGTGCGTCTAAAAATAGATCGCCACCCGTTTTGCTAAAAGGGAAATCTAGTGAGCATCCCATTCATAAAGTACATTCATTTCGTTCAGAGCACTGGCTGAATAAAGACGCAAAGGGAAATTTATCAGTCTTATCTGTGAACGAACGACTTGAACGGAGAAAGTCGTGGTGGTTTATTGATTGAGCCGCCATTGATTGAGTTTCGACACCCTCGAGCTAAACGCAGCGGCCGACAAAATGTAAGTTTCATCTACGCCTCACTTTTCCTTTTTGTTCCTGGCTTTTAAACATCGAACGTGGTAAAATATTTTGTCCGCTTCGTGTTACCAATGCGAGCCACTAATAAGCAATTACGATTTGATCGTGCCTAAATTCCGTAACAAACTTGCTTTGTAGTTGCTTTAATGTGTTATTTACATTATATATATGTAGATAACGTGATAGATATTAATTATATTAAATGCATGATGTGCTTAATTTAATATTATAAAGCCTTGAGTAACCATATGCCAATAAGAAATTCGGACACGTGGTAATATTCTTCGTCGTCGTAGCAATATATTTTGTTTATTTTATTATTTATCCTGAAAATTCAATAAATGTTCTGCTTTTAATGATAGATAATGCCTTGCAATAATAATATTATTACAGTTAAAATTTCGGTGCTTATGTACATAAAGTGTTATATAAATAAATTGTACTCATCGTTATTATACCTTTATCCTATATTTTTGAACAAATTATAAAATCTGTCAATTAATAAACAAGCGTAAAAATGGAGAAGTCAATGCTTAATAATGTTATCAACCAGTCAGACTTTGTTGAATATTAAAAAAATTAAATGAGAAAGTAGACGCAAAAAATAATTAATTTTCTTAGGAAATATTAAGATAAAATACTCAAATAGTCTTAATGCCTTAACAATAATAATGGCATTATGAAAATTATATTCACAACAAAATAAAATTTATTATTAGTTTAATATGAACATTATTACCTCCGGAGGTAATAATTTACGCTGTAAACGAATATTAATAAAATGTTGCGACAATTATTACACAAATAGGAGACGTAACAGATATTCTTACGCTACTACGCTTCTACGCCATGTTAGTGTTTTTGAGTACAAATATAACACCCTTGATATAACATAAAAACGGGGCATACTTCAAAACTGAAGTAAAAAGGCTAGACAATGTACCCCAGAATTGGGATTTCATGAATTTTATGAAGATGATCACGGTTCACATGTTTCCAATCTTTGTTACATCCCGTGATAGGGATCTCTCCCTCAGCTGCTGAATGCCTGGAGCATACTCCACCACGCTGCTCCAGTGTTAATCGTTAAAGGTACGGGTTATTTCCTAACATACGTGAAAGAAATATTGATACTACTTTAGAAATATGTTTCTAAATTAGTTCTATAGTTCAGCACACGTTTCTAATACTTTCACGGCCAAAAAATGTAAATAAAGACTTACAAGTCATTGCAAGTGACTGGTCTGTTTAAAAAAAAGTGTATAAAAATGCTTTGGTACTACAGAAAAATAAAATGAAGAAACAAAACGGGATGGCGAAGCTTTAAGAGAACTAAAGCAGTTAAAAAACATGCAAATATATTAAAAGCGGGCGTAATTAAATATGGTACAGCAACGAATATAGGCAGGAAAATAATAAACTTTCAACAATTTTATTACGAATAGACTACGGGAAGAGAAAACTACACGTTAATAAAATTAAGGAATACGATTAATACAATTGTTGTATGGTAAGTCTGTTCTAACGAAATTTCAAAGCTGAGAGTGTCACTAATCTCCAAGAATACCGACAATTAGGGGACAGTAAATGATGATATGATGATAATGGGAGAGATTGCAGGACATTGTGTTCCAATACTTGAGGTATAGGAAAAATGGCAGCTGCAATGGAAATAACTACTTTCGAGTTTCAACTTTTAGAAACCATTTGCAACTCCGTTGAAAGAACCAAATGGATCAATAAACTGTTATTACTGCAATTATTAGATATAAATCACATGAACTGTAGTTATCTTAAGCAACTGTTTTTTAAAGTCGTACAAGAAACATTATTACGACTGAAGAACGGTATATGTGAAGAGTGGAGTACGACTACTTAAAGTTGAGATATTAGGTATTATGAAAACGAGTACTATAATCATAGAGAAACAAAGCATAAAAAACAAAAAGATACAGTTGTTGTTTTAGTTGCTCTTCACTCGTTTAATGGCAGCTAACTTTAATGTGAACACGTTACGATACAATGTCAAGCCTCACGTTTACAACCCATATTTTCCGATAATGTTAACAAAAATGGTACCGATGTTTTATGAAGAACGAAACACAGGTAAAATTGAATGTGAAAGAATTTACACCAGCTGAGGCGCATTCCTAAAAAAATCTTTTATTAGGAGGAAAAGACCAAAGTCATCAAATAGCGAAGATTAATCGTTCATTATGATAGACTTGGTTACCAAAACCTTAATATAATTTTATCAAATGCTCTTCTAAATATAACAATTGAAATTAATATAACCTTAGAGCAAAGGTAATTAAAAGGTAGAGTAACATAATGAATAATATGCTGGTTTTAATTGACCCGAAATCGCGTGATACATCAATTATATTGTATACTCATACATTATAATGTATGAGTACATGCACACATTATGAGTAATATATTTACACGGCCAACCGGCTTATATTTTTCGACTTGACTCACGTATGCATTTCGGATGGAACTAAGGTCGCCTTTGAGCTTCTTTAAATTTCTAAAATTATAAGTATAAATCATGTTGTACCTACATATAATTTATTAGACTAGCGAGCCCGTCTGAATCACGTGAAAAGCAATGAATTGATTTTAATAAGAAAATTGTATTCATTGTTATAAGGTGGGTGAGAGGTGGTGAGGAGAGGTGGTGGGTATAACGTCGGTGAAAGGGGCGGAAGAGGAAACGGAAAATTTTAGAAAAAAAGGAAAAATACAATAGGTCAAATACTTTCTTACGCTCAGCGAAGCGAGCGGTATAACCGTTAATTTAGTACAAATCGATAGTTTTCAGGAAGCGCTCGCTCCAACACAACCATCTACAAAGAATGTTATTTTCTCATTTATAAAACGAGAAACGAGTAAACAAGTAGCACGACGAACGGGAGATTGCTCCTGTGTGGTGTGGGTTTTAAACTTTAATGGGATATCGATCCAATCGGCTGTCTTGTCCTACATTTGTAAGGGGATGGAAGTTTTCTTTTGTGTTCATTTTTCTAAAACGCCGTAGTTATTGCATCATATGCTAGGGAGTTTCTTCGATTACTGTCTCCGTGGTTGATTACTACTTTAATAATTGCTTAACTTGTGCAGAAATACGAAAATAATAATAATACCCTCTGACAACTCAGACACGGCAGCCAGATCATGAACTATGTATTATCATTAGACAACTTACAAGCTGCAGACATAAATTTCTCAATACATGTATTTATATAGGTAGTCTTATAATGCGACACAGAATAAATACTCGTGCTCATTAATCAAATATTAGATCTGTGCGAGATTCGAACGATTACCTACGATTAGGCAGCAGTCATAAGTGCTCAGCGCGGCGAATCGATATCTGCAACTGACCTCGCATTGGACCGTAGGTACAGAAACGTTAGTATAGCTTAGCACAGTTGGGATTCGTTGTTTATAGCACTAGTTAGCGTTTATAGGACTAGTTAGGACATTTAACAGAACTGTAGAAACCGAGCCGTTAGTAACATCAATGCAGTTACTTTCTCTTGGTATGATTATTGTACATATATTTAAATAACGTTGGTAAACCCCACATCCTATAACTTTTTCCTGTCGTGTGACCAAAATTTGTCGGGCACATATAGTGATATGCTATCCCTACGCTAGTGAGCGTAGGGATAATACTACCTTTTTGTATATGTATATCATGTTTACGTTATTTTTATAAATTGTCTCTGATATTGTACTCAGAATAGTATAATATTTTATTTGGTGTCTCTATCAAAAATTTATTACCAGAAGCATCTACATAAACTATCTTGTAGTCATTCTGTGATAGAAATGCGTGTACGTGGTTTTTACCCGCGGAAAGATATGATTTTCCCAGGAGACACACGAAAGGCGTCAAAGAAAACCCTATCACCCAAGTACGAATAAATAATCAATTCTACAAAACGTACTCTAGTATGTACAAAAGTAATAACCACGGAATATTAAAGCTTGGACTATGTAAAGAAAACACTTGAAAATCGGCTTCTTTTAAATGTCGACTGAAATATGCGTCGTTCCAACGCGATTTAATTACAAATTCTCTACATTTTCCCGCGAGTTTAACATCTGTTTCTAAGAAATGCTTCAATAGAACATTTCAATGCACTTTCGTGACAACACAGCTACGACGAAAGCAGTTTTAGCAATATTTAGTACAAACCTAAGAGCCAAAGACTTTAAACGTAAAATGTTTTATGCAAATTACCAATAAATACGTATCTACAATGATGTGTGCAAAAACCATAGTGAAAGATCAGTGCTTTAAGATCTTTGTCTATGTGAAAAACAAACACTTTTACCACACATAAACAAGGACGTTTTTTAAATTTGTTATTAGTGATTAAACCGTAGCTCGTATTATTACATTATTTTGTTTCTAATTTCCTCGCAATTACTTTAGTCTGAAGAGAATTCGTAACAATCTGGTAAAATTCCAAACCTTTATGTAATACTAAAATGAGTCCGACTAAAATTCCCGACCACGTTCCGCACAGCTACAAACATGCGGGTGGAAAGTTTTATTCAACGTTATCTAAAACTAACTTCAACTTGTTCGGAATTCAATTTCAGTGATTGTGACAGCCCGTTAAATTAATCCTTTGTGTGGACAGAAATGGAACACAGTTAAAGAAAAATAAAGCCTTTAAAACTGTGCTGGATTAGGCACGGCATTCAGACTCCCAGCTGAGATGTTGCTGGCTGATTTATTAAGTATAAAAACCAAAGAAAAACAAACCTAAGCGGTGAGGAAAGACGGGGGATTTTCACCTTGGGTTTATTGGTAAACAACTGGATAACAGGGGGGCTTAACTGTTTCTCACAGCTCCGTTTTTGTAGCCATCATCTAGCAAAACAGCTTCAGCTCCGCAAGCAAAGCTATCCTATGAGTAGTTAATCCCTTTGTCGGGATCCGCTCAACTTTGAACCACCCAAGTTAAATGTAACAGGATGTACTGAACAGTTTTGTGAAATATTAACTCAGAACGTCGTCAAACGGCACGTTTTAAACTTCACTGTTCAAATTCCTTCAAAATGAAAAAAGAATAACACGAAAACATGGGTAAAACTTTAATAGAAATGCCGAATTGCGAAAACCAGTATAAATATTGTTATTACTTTGAGTTTTCGCTTTTCGCTGAACTGCGCAAAGAACTTCAGACGTCAGTAATGTTTCTGACGCGTCCATTGTCATTTCAATTTTATTGTTTCGTTCATCTTTGTCCTTTGGGGTATCAACTTCGGTCTGCACAATAATAATTTATTGTTTGCTATATGGAATGGAAGATAAGTTGTGTTTAGAATTCGCAATTTAGAAAAAAATCAAGTTTTTAAATATCAATTTAGAGTTAACAAAAATGGTTGTTGCCGTATACTTGCTATTTCTAATATATTGACATAAAGGTAGAAAATCTGTCCCGTGTGAAATAAACCTTATTAAATAAAGTTGCGTAAGACACCTACGTATGTATGTATTTCGTTCACTAAAGCTTAGAAGTTAAACGATTGGAGGACGTCTAAGGGAATTATAAGAAAAAGGTAGTTTAAAATAATTATCCAGTCACCACCAAATATTATCGCAATTATCGCATCAGCAAATGTCACTTTGTGGACTTACCTAACCTAACCTAAAAAAAAACGATAATTTAGCACTTTAATCAAAATCTAAATTTTACAGTAACTATATAAACAAGACATACCCTCTCATCAATTGAATATGAAAAGTAAATTAAACAGAAAAAAGCTAAACAGCCCTTGTTTCCTGGAGAACCGAATTGGCTGATGGTCGATATGAATATTATATGTGATATCCTACGCAAGTATCCGTGACGGTGCGCAGTAGATTTTAGCCCTTAGGGAGAATAACGCGTACATGACCTTTATCTTATTGCAAATGCGCAAATACTGCTGCTATGATATTGATTAATTATTATTATTGTCGTTTAACATTGGAAAGCAGAGGATTGCCTTTACTACACAATTCCTTTAAGAAACATTGTGTACATATAAAAAACGTTCTCATGAATGAAAGCGATTCGCACCGCTATAATAAGAAATTCCTGACATTTTCTGGAACGCTCTGCTCTATATTAGTTTCCGACCAATTCCATCCGCGCCGGGAATACCAAATGGGTAGATTGTTTAAGCCACCGGATAAATTGTACCTACATTTTTGAGATACACATTGGGAGTCATTTGCGCTAACAACCCCTGTTGGATGTTCGTAAAATTTTATGGTTTTAACAACTTCCGCATACCTCGAGCTTTTTGACTGTTCCGTAGCAAATATATGTATGTATAAACTAGACAATTTGGTACCTAAAAGTCGTTTTTAAAAAGATTTATACTAAAGTTACACACACAATCTAATATGATTAAAAAAAGGGATATTAACTTAATGTTTTCTTATTACTATAATATTGTTACGCCGGGATCCTTATGGGGTAAGCAAGGAACAGTAAATTACATATATTTCTATATTTAACCCGAAATGTTACTTGTACATTTATTACTTTATTACGAAATGTTTCTTGTACATGTATTACTTGCGTATTTAAACATCCCTTATTTTAATATACAACCGAAAATAGAACCAAGTAACTGGTAGCAAAGCAACCAGTGTATAAGCAAACCCTAAAACAATTACGATACTGAGATGAGAAATACTAATTCAACGTTCGCCCTACATGTACTTAGGTTAGTATTTTAATTAAAACTGCGCTGTAGAGCAGAGCGTTGTTGTATACGGGCAGCTGGGGATTCCACGTGCTCGCCTACGCTAAACACATGACCCGAGGGAAATAATGTTTCATTAAAACTATCGCACTAGTTATACGTTACATCAGCAAGGTTATTGGAGTTTGCCTTGGAAACTATATTCTGTACGAACTCGATAACGGAAAGGCTAATTAACACTTCGCAACAGTTTCTGTAGAAAATCGTCATTAATATAGGACGTTACAGTCGGAACTATAACAAATACATATATATTCTGCTATAAAACATCGTTAGAATATATCGTAATATGCCTCGTCATAATATATATTACTGCTCCGTGTGTAATGCCTTTAACCATTTATAGAATAACATCCGTCTAAACAACAATATGACTGAAGATAACTGTTAACGTTGGGTTTTCTGCGTAGACCCTCTACGACTCAGATACTTCTCCTCCCGATTGTAGTCAAATGAAATGAACTATTTCTTCAGTCATGCTTCCTTCTATCAAGTAGAGGGCCTTGGCTCCCAGAAAAGCGTGAGCTATGGCCCGCGAGTCAGTCAGTACCTTCCATATTACTGTGTTACAATTTATGGTTTACAGTCTTTGACACATTACTTTTATTATTTTTTTAATTATAGGTATATATTCAATACGAATTTTTAATATTGCGCCATATTTAATTTCGCAGTCGTAGCACGAAGTCTTGATTTGTGCACGACGTATGCTATCCTCTACTTATCCCGTGTTTCCCGTGTTTCACCACGTTTTATATATATTTTTTTATCATGTACATGTGTTCGTTGATATTATCATTTTATATCAAGTAAATGCCTACTGACAGTTATTAAAAAATATTTTTTCCTTTTCTCAAGTAATGGACATTTTGTCATCTTTACGATTCTTTAAGGAACTGGTGGAGAATAGCACTTCAAGTTATTTAATGGAGAATTCTTTCATTGCTGTACCCGCAATAAAAAATAAATATACCTTTTCCTTTATGCTGTGAAAACACGAAAGGAAATTTGTATTACATGTACCTGTAAATGTTATAAAACACAATTTTTCCTTTCCTTCCTATTTCCAACGATTGCGACTTGCGGCAGTACAAACTAGCGGTAATAGAAACAAGATTGGTGTACAATGAAACACGTTATGTCAACAACAGAATAAAAGTAATTTATTAGAAATATAGAACACTAACCAGTGTTACAAAACATGCAATGAATATCACAAAGCTTTATATTGAAATTCACATTCGTCGCAGAGAATTTGATTTAAAAAATGAACGTACTGTTATTGTCTTTGCAATTCTGCTTGCTTTTGCTTCATATTTTTGTTTGATCAAACTATTGTTTATGTAGGTAGAACTTTGTAGGTTGATACGAACTTAAATTGGCTTATTACATTAGCCTGTAATATGTAAATTGTTTATAAGAAAAATAGAGCCCTCCAGCTGTAAAACAGAATTATCCATATGTATGATTATATTTTTAACAAATCTACGTACCTTGTTATCATTATTTCATCACGCCAGGTCGCTTACGGATAGGTAGAGTGCACCGAGTGCAATATTTATCTATACTTGCATACTTGACGTGCTTTTTCAACATTGAACTTTGTTGATATCGTCTGTAAAAAAGTAGTATACAGACTAGGATTGAATAGCAATTTTCCAGTTGATCTCAAATGACGTAGGTAGATCTTGATGTACCTACGTTTGATTAGAAATGCGGTAGTGTGTCTGCTGAAACACTAGAACGACCTACGTAATTTTTTTTATGAAGATAAAAAAAAAAAAATGTAGGTTAACGTTTCCGTGTCTATATGTCTAACAAAAACGTTCACGTACACGTATTACAACAATGCATTCACGTCTGTGTACCTTCGACATTTCGGAACGAACTTGTTACAACTACCTAAGTTACAACAGTGTAACTGAAATAAAAGGGAATGAAGTGGACGAATCAGCATGAATTATGAAGACTATATGGTGTTCTCAAGTACATCTGTCTTCGACCTTAGATAAAGCTGACGTACTATCTGAGACTAGTTACAATTATATTACTACTTACTTCAGAGAACTAAGATATCACGCTTCGTGTCTTAGCATGTCTCAGCACTGGCCACAGCCTTAAAATAGTCCACTGTAATGCAGAGTTTTTGGCACAGATAGCCACAAAATGGGCACTCGGATAGAATTTATTCTCTCATAAATCGTCTGCCTACTTTGAGTTCATCTAACCATGTCACAAGTACACCCTAATTTTATTTTAGTATTGTAACTATTTGGTTCTAAAACTTTCTATATCGGTGTTATACAGAGTAATATAATAATAAAAGCTACCCATCGTTTCATATACATCTTAAAGACATCTTGTATAAGTCAGTAAGAGATAAATAATAAGTATACAAATATTGAACGTACCAAGTGCTGAAGGCTTTCACGGCCGAACGTCCTTGATACCTAAAACTCATTACCAAGAATATCTAGATAAAATTGATTTCAAAGAAGCTCTCCGATCTATTTAATCCAACATAATTAGGTTTTTCCGTCGAAGAGAAATTTGAAGTGAAGAAATTTAATTTCAGGGGAAATGTATAGGTAATAGAAATTTTAATAATATTGAAATATCAGATAGTTTGGTTTTGGAACGATTACAGGTAGGTATATAATGTTGTTCAACTTCGAGCAAATTGAATCATATACTTTCATATCATCTCATCCATCTTTTGATAAATCATGATCATCGTCCATTATTATGTCTGATGTAAGATATTTTAGTAGCAAAACACAAAAAATATCTTCTTTGCTTATTCTATTTGAAATATCATGACTGAAAACTAGATAAGACAGACATTAAGTATATGCGTTCAGCTTCTGTAAATGTTCTATCGTAAAATTCTCTGTCGAAAAGTTCATTGAACTGTTCACGCTATTTGTTTCAACCCGGCGCCATTATCATCCCTCTAAATTTTCTAATTTTATCGTTGGTCGACTAGGCTATAAAAGTTTGCTTGGCTATTTTCAAAATCTCCAACGTCATCAACGAATATAGCCGTTTCATTCAGTTTGTGTAACGATCTGTTTGTGGTTTGAATTTAGAATCTTTTAAATTCAACTTCTAATAAGCGATTCTATTTGCTTCTTTACCATTAGGTTCTAAATTTGAAACTTTAATAAATATTAAGCAGTGAGCTATATTATGTTTAAACGGTGATTTGCAAGGTAAAGAAAGGTTTTATTATTGTTTTATATTTTGCCTCGTGCGCGTTTGTATTGAGAGAACAACTTAATTTGCTCGCGTACTCACAGGGGACACTGTGGGTCCTTAGAATCGAACCACTTAATTAAGGGTATTTGGCTTGTAGAACCACGTCTGATGTCATTAACATTGAAGTTTCAATGACCTACGGTTAATAACAGAATGGTAAAAGGGTGTGTACCTACATTTCAACGGCGATAGTTTAAGTATTTGATCCACGGGTATTACGAAATTATCTTTGAGCTTCTACAGTTATTTGATTTAGTGATGATGATTATGATTGATTGATTTAATTATATCATCATCATCATTGTAACCTTCATTACCATCATAATAATCATAGCTAATGGCTTACTGTAATGATTAACAGGGCGACGGAAGGAGGACTGGCGCCTAGCAGCGATGACATGCCAGTGGGGGGACCAAAGACCCCTCAGCAAATTGCTGCCCAGCGCCGCCTGCAACAAACTCAAGCACAAGTCGACGAGGTATTAAACCAACTAAATATAATTTACCAAAGGATTGAGAGACCAAAAGTTATATATTATTAATTATTATTAAAAGTTATACCATATTATCTTATGTGATGGCTAAATAGGAGTTTGCTTTGATAATAGCGACACTTAAAATAATAGCTGACTACGAGTTCGATGATATATTAGAGCACTTACGAGTATAAGCGTTCCTTGAAGCATCCAAGAAAACTATTTAAAACAATTATAAAAATGACATAAGTAGTTAACATTGGTGTTACAATTAAATCAATACGATACTACTATGGATAGCTAGCTGGATCTTTATTCTCATTAATGTTTAACCTCGTCATGTTTAATTGAATAGAGAGAAACGTATTTTAAATAGGTACACGAATTTTCAGCCAAAGTTCTATTTCACGACAATTTGGTTGGTAACAAATTTAACTAATTAGTTACCCTAACTCGCGTGATGCTTGTCTCCGAGTTACCTGCACGAAATTAATTTAATTGTGACGGTGTAACTTGGCGGATTATTCTTACCGTTCCGAGAATTTCTAAAGCGGAAAACGGGTCGAGTGGTAGCTAGTTGTTGGTTCTCGTCCGTATCGCGGATACTCGAGAACCCTACGTCGTGTCACAGCAGCCATTTTTCTTATTTGTCTTGAAAACAATAGAACGTAATATTTCTTTATTTTGTTTATATGATCTCTTATTATTCGACGGAAAGAGCTTTGTGTATAAAGCATCTTGGCATTATAGGATAAAGTGGTAAAAAGTAATAATACAATAAGTAGTTAGTACCGTGTTTTATTCTTCGTTTTGGCAGTTTAAATTTGGGACTAAATTCACGATATATCTCAATATCTATCAATCTATCTAAGATTAAAACAAGATAGTTTTAAATAAAATTCCGAGCTACGTAATTAAATGTTATGTAACGAGTTATGTAAAAAATGTAACTAGATATAACCTGACTGTGACTACTTCGTTGGTGAAATGGTTGCAAGTGCGACTACTTGTCATACACTGTCCTCCTATGTCATAGTAAGTCGTTAACTTAACTGGTGAATTACTTTGCCTACCTGTTTGAGACTTACAGGCGTAATGTTAGGTTTAAATACAAAGTATAAAATAAGCAGAATATAACGAATAAGCGTTTGTCGTCGTTTCCCTAAAGAAAGTCGCCTTGGGTTTCACAACGAATGATATAAATTATTAATGTTACTATGAAATTATATTTTAACTCTATTCGTCTACAACGACAATACAGTTTAACAAAATTAAGCAAATTAATATTCCAATTAGTTTTGAATTGCTATGCTTTGAAAGCGGCACACATCAAAGGTACAACGTTACTGTCGGATATTATAATCGAATTTCTCCGCAGGTGGTTGACATCATGAAAACCAACGTCGAGAAAGTTCTCGAGCGAGATCAAAAGCTCTCGGAGCTTGACGACAGAGCCGGTAATCTTCATTATATATTAATTTGACGGGCCTACACACACAGCTTACGATATATGCGAATTCCGAACAAAAGTAGTGTAAATAGTACATAGGTAATTAATAATTTATTTATTTAACGTCATGCTTATAAACAATTCTATATAAACAAATATGCGCTAATTGTTAATTAATAGAATTACATAACCCTTTTATATATCTGTATGATATATAGTGCTCATAAGTGTTCGTAGATTAGACAATAATATATTGTCTATGGACACTTGACAATCTTACATAAATTTTTTATACGGTGATATAAAAGCAGAATCGTTATTCATACTCTGATCGCTACGCTTCGTTTTATAAATATCAGCAGTTTCAGTATTGAAAACGTTGTAGGCATGTAGGCGGGAGAGGTGGATCGATATTCCCGACCCAATTTGTACTGCAATAGTTGATTGTTTTCGTTTATACCTTAACATTGGCGTACCATAACTATTCTATGTAGGTACATGTAGTCTGCATCGTAGAGACAAATTGTACATCGTATTTTATGTAACATTTAAGTTCACAAGTTAAGTACTGTATTCATTATGGGGATTTATTATTTTTTGTCGCGAAGATTGTTGAAACTCAAATCTCGCTGAATATTATTTTAAAGATCTATTGAAAACGGCAATGTAAATGTTACATTAAGTATACTCAAATTGTCTACGAAATATAAAGAGGTCCAATGTAGGTACTAATTATCACACAATTTCACAATTATTATACCTTATCAATTTAATTATGACCGGCCACACTCTTTGAAGTTTGTAAGACGATATTATAGTTAAATAAATGAACAAGGTAAACAGAAACATACTGAACAAGTAAGAAATCATTACAGATGCACTGCAGCAAGGCGCTTCGCAGTTCGAACAGCAGGCTGGCAAGCTAAAGAGCAAGTTTTGGCTGCAGAACTTAAAGGTTTGGAACTATGTGAAAAACAGTTTTTAAGTTATAATTAAACTTGAAAATGTTTAACCACATTTAAATATTGTTATATTTAAGGCTTTCATTTATTAAGATCTTTGCAATATCGGTTCTATGTTGTATGATAATATATTTTCCTTCTCTACAATCTTAGTAAGATCAATACAATATCATGTTTGTAGGTTTTCTGAGGGACCAATAAAGACAGGATAATAAGCCTAAGTATTACATCAAAAGAATGGTGAACTGATATCTATAAACTCTCCTGAATGTAATAAATTTATTCGTGGACAATGGCTATTAAACCCATAATGTGCTTGTAATATCTTTCCATGCCTTTCACATTTTGCATTATCAATTTTGTTTCAGCTTTCTGTATTTTTTTTATTTCCTATTAACAAAGTACAATAATTTCTAATTACACGGTGACAGATTATATGAGAGAATGAATTAATATATTGAATCTGATGGCCAATAGATGATTGGATGAATACTTGATTGAGCGAGAGAACTAATCACAGAACGTACAACACTCGTGCATGGTGAACTACAATTTTCTTACGATTCTTAGGGAGGATCTCTTATCGTTTCCTATATTCTTATCTCTGTTTTCTTTTCCTATTCCTCAAAATGTAATGAGATATTCTTAAGCTTTTCCCGTTTTACGTCAAAAGAGACTTTAAAGTTTGTTATATATGTATGTACTCGTATATGTTTTAGCCTTAGAGCGTGAAATGTATCCATTTTATTTATACAATGAAATTCTGACATTTGCATGATGAAATTTATCGTTATTTAATACAAATCGAACTAATATAATGAAACTTTTCCAGATGATGATAATCGCTGCTGTGATTGGAATCATTATTTTGGCTCTCATCATCGGTGAGTAATATTTCCTAACGCCGTTAACCCTTTCATTAGAAATCGTGGCTCTTACATTGTTTCTACATTGAATAATTTTTAGATTAATCATGCCATTGTTTTTTTCTCACATTTTCAGCCAACTTTGTGTGAACGGTGTCGGTAATGGAAGTTTAATTTAGAAGTACATTTTATACCGTTAACGATTTGTAATATGACGTATGTTGTTTTTTTTTTTGTTTGTTATTTAATGTTTTATTAAGCCTTTAGTTGGTAAGTGGGGAATGTCATGTGTTGTTGGACTGAATGTCGGCTTTCACTGTTCTTGTTCTTCGTATAACCGTTTCTGTCTCTTCGTGAATATACGCGCTGTTACAATATCTTATTTCTTTATTATTAATTTTAATTAATGTACAACCCTGTCTGTTATCAGTTTGCACGTGATTTGGCACAATTAAACGAAATAATTTTAATCATTGCCGAAATAGGGTTAGCACTAATTAAAATTAATTTCCTTCATACGTAGTTGTGCTGTTAAAAGTCATTACACGAGTTGATACGTTTAATAACAGTCTCATTCCGTGTGTTCCAACCACTCATGGCTATAATAAGTGAACACAAAGCTTTCCTTATTACCCCCATTACGTGGGAGGTTATATGAGTCGATTAGTGTCCGAACCACGCCCTTCATTACTTGAAGCGTTTCAGGCGATACGTTGTTAGACACTCATTTCACAGTACTTACTCAGGGTTCTAACGCATCGAGGTCAATTGACGAAGCATAAACTTGTTTTATAATGATTACCAGGAAGTAGATTTGTTGGTGTTTTTCTATATTTTTGAACTATATATTTGATATTTTCTCAAGAATAATTTATAAGGAAACCTATTTGGCAATAGACAAATTTTACAGCACAACGACGTATAAACTATTCTAAAGTGAGATGACTATCGGATAAAGTCCGTCAAATTATCATTAACCCTTAGGTTTCATTATGGCCATCTTCCATTGCATTATTAAAATAAAATTTGGTTTGATGAGCGTTCCTTAAGTTCATTGAGGTTACTGACATTTTTGAAATACCTGACATTTAAAGATCAATGAATCCAAAACATTCCAATTAAAAAGCTTAAAAAAATATTGGGTCAGGTATTTTCTTTAAACAGAGCACACCTTTCGTATTTGAAAAAACTTAAGCGAGGATACGTCGTACATAAGCGCTTATTTTCGCGCCCTTAATTTGACATGAAAACCAAACATATATTGTCAACATATGACAGAAAAAAATATTATCCATAGTCAACTCACATTCGACTCAGCTTTTCGCAAATGTGTCTTCTTGTCTCTCAAACTACCCTTATCTATATTATTTATCTGTACCTACTAACTGTCGTAGGTATCTATAGAGATTTTTAATTGTCTTTGAAACGAGAAGTATTTTATTTGAAAATCCCTTTGTTCTTGTCCAAGAATGTGGCGCTTGACCTAGAAACATCCAATCAGATTGTTTTAACCTTATTTTCAAATGTAAATTTTTATAATTTCTTGAACCTGGACTCCCAATTATTGTTTATAGCATTATAAAACCAATAGAGATACCTCAATTGAATAGATATTTTTATCTGCAATATGTGAACGCTTTTTATAATGGATACAAAATATTTCAAAGCTTAAACTGTGACGTGTACCACACAAATAAAGCCTACATGCTATAATATTATTGCTTGCCTCCCAAATTAACTTTATTATTGTGATATTAGAATGCCAATTTTAAAACTCGTAGGAAAAAAATATCAATATTTGTAAATTAATTAGTTCCTAACTAAACGTAATAGATTCTTCGATAGAAATATTTTAATAATTATATTCATCAGAAGTATGTATAATATTAATGAAACAAATACATTTACTTTTTTGTACTTTTGTTTTGTCTCACTTAATAAAAGTAAGTCTTGCCAATATTAAAAGTATTCCATATCTTAATCACTAGACAAATCTTAAAAAAACACGAATTTAGCTACAATTTTATAAGACCTGTTAATTTTGAATTATTTTTAATAATGTACAATTTATATTTTCTAGGTCTGTAAACACCCCAGGAGGAAAAGTCGAGGTATATAGTGTAAAACAATATGAAATATATTTTTACGTATATAACGTTTTCTTTTTATATTTCTTGATATATATAGGAATATATATTTATAGGAATATATATTTATACAACAGCCGTCACCACGATTTCGTTCGTGTAGCTTCGAAATATTGTTTAAAAAACTTGAACTGCAGTCACATAAGTATGTACATACGTAAGCAGGAACGTTGACGTATCTGGCTTTTTGGGAGGCCGACATACGCATGTATTTAGGAGAAGAAACTGCTGCTTACCTGTTTGTAACTAATAAAAGATTTATTATTTTTCAAAAGTAGCAGCTATGACCAACTCCGTAGAGGACAAATGTCTATGAACTTTATTCATACTAATAAGTACTAACTGGACAAATGTTCATAGTCCTAATCCTGTAACAATAAATACTAAACAATACATATATACTAACACACCCATTTAAGGTTGGATGCAAATTTGCTTGGGTAGTAACGACCAATTTATGACCACCGTGGTCTCATTCGATAATAAAACCAGCAACTTATGACATTCGGCAACATGTTGCCCGTATTGCTGTTTCTATCCTTTAGATTACAAATATGATTAAGAAACTTTATTATATGTATTTATTCCCACTATTTTATCCTTTTTATATTATGTAATATATTAATAATAAATGCTCAATATTTTCAGGTACTTTTATTCTGGCAGTTTTTTTCGTCTGGTTTTAACTTTCGCAAACATTCTTCAAGTCCATTATCCCAGATGTTTGATATTATTTTTGTCTTGAGAACTATGTAATGTGTCCAAACGAAGCGTCTGTAAAATCTATCTCGTGCAATATGTTTCCTACAATAGATGATTATAAATTTGTATGTACGCGTCATAAGACACGTTTCTTTGTACGAATGTCATCAGAATTATGTCGTATAGAATATTTTTAGATGATCTTTCTTTGTTAAAATATATATTTTGTAACGTGGCGAACAACAAAATGCTACTTGCTATACATAAAATAAGGCTTATCGAAAAGTTACCATATCTCCAAATTTTGACAGTGTTCAACGTACCTACTTAGCAAAGGAACTTTAATAAATTTTATTTTTCTTAGATTTGGACCAAATTTCTTGAGAAAACTTAGCAACCACATTTATTTTTGTACCTTGTATAGATTTTTTTATTCCGCTTCATCTAAAAGTGGGTTAGGACTGAATGTGTGTAATGTCGCCCGGTACAACATCACGCTGCGAACTTAGATAAGTTTTTGGAAGGTTCTAGAAGGTTCTATATAATGACGCTTGAGGATCACTTTAGTAGAAGGTGTAGGGCGACATAATACTTCTTAGTATTACTTCAGCTTAATAGCTGAACTTTGATAAATACCTATTTGCATGTTTGTCTGTGCTTATACCTATATTTCTTATAACCACTTTTTAGACGTCTGTTAGGTACGTACATATGTAGATTGTTTGTGTAACTTACGTAAATTACTGTTCAATTTGATAATTCCACTTTGAGAATGTATTGTTTTGTAAAATCATCAAACTTAAGTATCTTTTGTTATAGTTTTGTATAAAACTAAATTTTATTTACACGTTCCACCATTCTTGCTTTGCCTAGTTTTGTTTATTTAATTGGAAACTAAATATGATTAATAATAAAAATTATTCTCATGTTATAATCTGAAATTAGTTGTTAAAACACAATAACTTTATGGATGTCTGTCGCTTGCCATATTCTTGCCACTAAATAAAATAAATATTTAAATAATTTATCTTCTATAATATATAGATTTCAAATTAATTCCCTTTTCCCATAAATATGAAACTTCAATAAACATACATATATTTACATTTTGTCGAATTTTATTATTAAATATATTATATGATACACAAATATTTGCAAAACTCATAATTATTATCGATAGAGAACATTAAAGTTTGAACTATTTTCTAGGCGTTTTAGAAGAATTAAATGTATAGCCGTTTCTCTAAATATATACTTACCGTAATAAATGTTCGAAACGAAAATTTATAATAAATTGTTGGTTATAATATGATATTAGATTAATTCGTATGTAATTGTGCTATGTTGTCTTTTCGCATATACGCAACTAGCAAAAGATATTCAAATATACATTCTCGTTTATCTTTAAATCTATTGTGTCATTTCTGTGTGTATAATCGATGTATAAACAGCTTTGTAGTTAGAAATTGTACAAAGACAATGGAAAAATTTATAGATGTTTAATCGTAGAGTGTTATTAAATTGTATTTCGAACATTATCGATCTTTATTTATGTCGGACCGTTGGCCAGAAAATCGTAGTCAATCGTAAAGTTTATGAATTCGACGCGTAATATATAACGGAATCCCATTTTCCAATTTACTTTTGGAATTATTTTAGTAATTTGGAAGCCGATTTTTATTAGTATATTGCACTATGTAACTGTTAGACATCAATCATGTATTTTAGAACTTAAAACTAGACTTACATATAGAAATAAGTGAACACTTCAGCTCGATTTTTGTAACGTGATTTAACCTTGCAAAATATCGTCAATAGAACAGACATTGTAGTGTCTATGCCACATTCCGCGTCATTCGTAACTTTAATATTTAATAAAATACTAGTAAAGACCCTTCGAATCTTGATTACTTATACATATGAATGTATAATTTGTCTTGTTCTTTCACAGACAAGTCGTTAATACTAATAATGTTAATAATAATTCATAAAATTATAAATACATTTGTTTTGTCATTCTGGACTCCGCATCTTGCGTGAGTTGCAAAATTTTCAACAAAGCAATCCCCGCCCTCTCCGCCACTAGGTTATTCAAAATTAATAACATTAAACAGGTACCTAAAAACAATTTAATTTGAATTGTACTATTTGACTGAACCATTGGTCCTGCGGTTAGTAAACCTTTCTGCTGTACCGGGGTTCGTGGATTTGATTCCCATCCAGAATAAATATGTACCTATTTGTATGAAAAATCCAAGTATTCGGAAAACAATCTATTTTAAATGCTGACGAATATTTATAATCAACATTGACCTGTAATCTATATATCGTGTAAGTTTAAAAAATAATCATTGGCGTTACTATTCGCTCAAGTCGTCCGTACAACTAGAACCTTCATAAATTTTCTTTTCAAAAAATATAATTAAATTTAATGAACTCAGAATGTAAACTTTCCATTGATCCCGCACGTGTCACATAAAACACTAACCACATCCCTTCTTATCCCTGCGTAAAAATGATTTTATACATAGCCCCTAAACGAGATTCAATGACAAATTGAATACATCCAAGAATTCAATAAAAAACCCCTTTACATTAACAAAAATGACATCAGGGGACATTATTTATTTACTAATGTATCACATTTATGTTAATGTCCATTAAATTACTATTTTTTAAATCTAGAATTTCTAGTAGTGACTCGGAGGCTGGATCTGTGCCCGATGTATGGCAATAGGCTCACCATCTATTCCATGGGACATAAACGTAACTGGTGAAACGTGGGAGTGTACTACACTCCTCTGCCTACCCCTTCGGGGATTACGGTCGTGATCTTACGTTACGTTCCATTATATATTTTTATATTCACATACACACACACCATTTACGGTCATTATACACCTATTTTTATTTTACTTGTCAATCACCCTTTTGACGCTACAAAAGTCGAGAACTTACATATTCCACTGTAAGGTAAAAGAAAACACACCAGAGACGTATTTTATAAGAAAATACTATAAATTTAGGATAAACACGGTAAACAGTACTAATATTAAATAATTAAATTTGTTTATTTCCTTATAATTTTACATATTAATATTCTACGAAGCCTCCCAAGAGCCAGAGAGGTTTTGTGAGAATTTTAACAAAAAATTCTATTTGTAAATTATTTTTTTTTAATTACTTAAACAATTAAATTTGTAATCAATACAAAGTAAAATAGTTAACATTCAACTATAAAATGCAACAGATTATTTGGGTTTATATGGCGACACATAATTTTTTTTATGAGAAACGCAACAATATAAACAAATTTGGGGATTCCACCATTGTCTAATAAGTTAGATACAAGATCCAGCAACAAAAATTTTTCTTCAATTGTTACAAATTCGTTTTCATTCTCAAGATATCCGCTTCCATCACTTGTTTCAAAAGAAAAATGTGATATTAGTACTTTTTGCCTCCAATATATTTACATCTAGATTGTAATGAATATATGGATAATCATTTTGATGACACTAATTAAATATTGCAGATTGTGGTATATTTATGTATGTATTTCATCACAATGGTTATCCCATTTTCATTGAACTTAGACGAAATTATTACTTAGATTATTATAAAAAATTAAACTATCGATGTGAAATGATTAGAGGCTTTTGTTATAATATTTATTAAAATATGACTTAGTATTAAAATATAAATTTATTTTAATTAATTTTACATCACGGTTTTAAACATTTTTATCTTAAAAAAATTTTAACGATTTCGTAATGTTTTACTAAAATGTGTGTAATATCATTTTGAATTCGAATTATAAGGGCCTTTATTAGCTTATATTATTAAAACTTATATCGGTTTCTTTAGCTTGTCGAAAACTTTATGATTAAGACAGTTTTTTAATAGTCATAATTACTGTTTCAAATTTGGTAGCTAATATTTAGGTTTTCGCGAATATACCGTTAAAACATCTAGCAATGGGCGTTTGCCTGTTTAGAATTAGTAAATATAAAATGTAACGTTGCATCACTATATACTTAATGTTAAAGAAAATATAGTAAGCATAATGAAATCTTATAAATGTACGCAATTTTAAAATTATAATTTTATTTTAGATACTACTTTAAAAAAAGTATAGTATGTGTTTGAAATACGAGTACGTCACGCTATACAAATCAAAATACATAATCAGTGTAATCACTTCATTGATATATTAATGTTTATAAACCGTAGCATAAAATTGGTTCTATGTACCTATATTTACCCAAAGATGTAATTATTGCTTCAATAAAATAAAGCAACTATAACCAGTCGTATTTTATTACTAAATCTATTACAACTACTGTACAGAAGAAAACCACGACTAATAGCTCACACTATTCTAACGTAACATCACGCCTGTAATCCCCGAAGGGGTAGGCAGAGGGGTGTAGTACACCCCTACGTTTCACCAGTTACGTTTAAGTTAAATAGGTGGTGAGCCTATTGCCAGACACCGGGCACTGATCCGAACTCCGAGTCACTACTAGAAATTCTAAATTGGAAAAATCCAATAGTACCCGACCCGGGATTTGAACCCAGGACCTTCCCATCGGCAGTCGCGCTTGCAACCGCTCGACCAACGAGGCAGTGAAAGAAATAACGATTCTAGAATTACAAAAATAATACCAAAATAAAACATTTCACATTACTTAAGAAATTAGTACGCAATACCTACAGCGTATTAATAATTTATAGGATTATGTCAGAATAAAACCGATAGCTTGGTGCTTTAAAATTCAACCCCCCACTCCGGGAGGTCTAGGTTCATATCCTGGGGCGCTTTATTACAAAAAAAATCTTTTTAAGAATGTCACTTGCTTTAGCATTGAAGAAAAATGTAATAATGTTCTCAAAGGCGTACGAATTTTGTCAACTCACACTTAGCCAGCATGGCAGAACACGGCGTTATCCGTAATTAGTCTGAGAGGAAACTTGTGACCAATAATGAAGGCTGATGATGACGATAACAATATGGACGTGTTACAAATGTCTATAAGCGACGGTCACCACTTACCATCACGTGGGACGCCTGCCTGTTTATCTTGCCTTTTAACATATAAAAGGACCACCAAAGATTCCGCACATAGGTATACTTCTTAATTTTTTAAATATTGTAAAACGAAACAACTTGAATAGCATATTTTTCTTTGTTAGTTGACAAAATTGAAATCTAATAATTCTTTTAAAGCGTTGATAAAGTTGAAGTCTAATAATTCTCACAATGTGTTGCTTTATCATTTCAGATGATATCGTAAGGACTGAGCAGTGGCTTCATATAGGTTCAAAAAAGGAAAACCTGTACTTATAATAAAACTTAAAATACAATAAAAAATTGTTTAAAATATAAGAAGCGTGGAAGTTATCTGACCTCTCTCATGCTCCTTTACAATCCCTGTCGAAAGGACCTTTGAACTTCTTTTACAATCCCTGTAAAGAGAAAATTTGAAAAATTCTTTGTATACCGTACTCACATCTACAACAGCCCAGATTTTTTTATTACCGTAAAATTTGCCCACATGTTAATTTTTTTTAATAAATCTGTAAAATGTCTAGAAGGCAACTGCGTGACAATTTTAAATATTTATGGAACTGTGATTAATCTTAGAGATAGATTAACACAAAGAAAATAAGATCTTTTCTTTGGCTATGAAACAGGCAAAAAAATTATCACCAATTATATTCTTCACCAGAACTGACTAGAGAAATTCATAGGATTTTTTAAATATTTATTGATAAAGGCTTAGAGTACCTGAATAAATGGTGTGATTTTAATAATACAAGCTGGTTCTTTACTTTCTGTAACATAAGTTTAAAAGGCAATGTTGAAGAGGATAATATTGTAAGGATAATCGAAAATTTAAATCTGCAAAAACTTATTGTAGACATATCTACCTATCCTTAAAGATCATCCATAGATGATCTTTAAGGAGAAATTGCTTTATTAAACAAGCTTTGTAATCAAGAAAGAAACAAAGAATCGCTGAATTTGATAAGAAATAAATTACTTTGCAATTTTAATTCAAATATGGAGTGTCTAAATGCTGCGCAATTTTAAGTGGAGATCATAATTTAATACAAAGCGCAAAACGTAATTAAAAATGGGTTTTTAAATATCGGAAGTAATGAAAGGTAAAGTACTTTATTGATACTATGTACTTTTTGTCTTATCTTTAATAATCAATGTACACTAATTGCAAAAAAAGGTGGTAACCCTAATGCAGATGTATCATAATATTACAAAAACAATAATTATCAAGAACTTCATAATAAACACAAGCCTTAATACAGATCTGAATACAGATAAATATGTACTTTAATATAACAATATATTAAAAGACATTTACATTTAATTTTATTCTCGAACTTTTCTTATTCGTGTCAATAAATTTTTCAACAACTAGGTAAATATTTGCAAATATATTGTGTCCACGTATTAAGTCACAGAAATCGAATTAACAGTTTATTAATTTCACATGCTCACCAGAATATCTTCAGACCAGACATTTTCTTTTGTTCTTCATCTACTCCTATCTTTATCCCATACGCAACAAAATTATTGTACAAACAGAGAATAAAACGCTCCTGGGCTGTCAAATTTAGTTTTCGGACGCAAGTCTAAATGTCATAATTATCAGCTGATGAGCTGTCACTATTTGATAAAATAAGCACATGTCAAATTCATTTCGAAAAATTCAAAACATTACCCTATCTTTACTTCAACGTGTCACTAATTGGAGTGAATCGCTCAATATAAATTTATCTTGTATTATAAAATATAACAAATAATACTTATAATTAGTCATATTTATACGAAATATACATTGAATAGTAAAATATACATAGTTGTGCAATTTGATATAATAGGAAGTCGGTACTTCCCCAGCTGTAAGGTTAGTGCAATAAACAATACGTCTATAAACTTTCCAAAAGTAATTTAATAATATATGCATTATTTTAGATAAGAGATTAATATGTTGGAGCTACCTCGTATTACTAGAGCCCTCCGTGCCCACACCCAGTTGGATAAGCCTCGCTGCTTAAAACCAATAGCAGACCCTACAAAGATAGCAATTGTTACTCTTTCTAAAAATGTACAAAGGTTTGTCTAATACTGTTTTTATAACTAAAAGTTTTAAATGTTTATTATATTATTAATGTTATATTTACTACATTACATATTAACATACTTTTTGATTTATATTTATATACAATTTTTAAAACTGTTAAGGGATAAATTGCAAATATTATCTTAAACATAGTGTAATAATAGGGGGAGAGAACTTCAAAGCAGTGTAGATACTTGATTTCAAACAGCCCTTTAACCTGAGTCTGCTGCCATACTAAGACAACACATTGTCTTAGTATGGCAATATATCTATCACAATAGAGCCCTCTGATAACACTCAATAAATAAAAAACATCATATAATTGCAACTTATCTGTGATCACTGACACTAAATACATATGAATGACCAAAGTTGTTGTACAAACTTTCATTACTTTGACATTCCTTCCAGATACAAATCATTTACAGACATTTACAATTATATAAAGCAAAATGAACCAGACGCAAATAACATAATAAAATTACTAGATAATTTGAAAGAATCAGCTAAACTCTTAACAGGAGATCAGTCCTATGAAATCATTGAAGATGCAACAGTATTGGTACTAAGAATGTTTCTGGAACAAGACATTGTAATGCTCAAACATCTGTCCCAGTTACGACAAATGTTTGGGTCGGTACAGTCATCAACAGCTAATAAGATTTGTGAGGTATTTATTATATTATATGGTGTTTTACTCTTTGTTACAATTATTGCAATGTTTGACAATTTAACATGCTTTCCAGCATCCCCTTTCTCCAGTACTTTTATTTGGCTTAATGTGACCCCCAAATCAAGCAAATTTTTTCCTTACATTGTTTTCTTCAAACACCCTAACTTAAATATATTATTCACCAACATATTTACATGGTATTCGAAAATTACAGAACTTTTATCTCTATTCACCATGTTGATTCTGACACCAAATAATAATTTGTTATACATCTGTGAAGGACATGATAGGATATTCTCCAATCTCCATTTATCCAATGCTCATTCTCAACCTTTTTTGCAATTAATACATGTTATTTTATTAAACATAGATTGTAACAAAAATATCAAACACATTATCTGAAGACACAAAAGAATATATTAAGAAAGAAATAGTCGAGACCAAGGAGAACATCAAGTTGTGGGGAGAGAACATTCAGTGCCACTATATACCATATAAACCAGCCAAGAAACCTTTAGCAAAGCTGACAAGCAAGCCTGCCACAGCAAGCCATTTTGTGACAGATTTCACTATGAAATATGATAAAACCTTAAATAATCAGGTTAATGAAACAAATCATTGTAAACCTGTGCCAACATCAAAAGTAAGTTGAAGTCTTTTGTTATTATAGCATGGTTTTCTAATTAAGTATTTTATAATCTTTCAACTAAAACAATCACACCTGTAGTCCTTGAAAGGTTAGGCAGAAGGATGTAGTACACCCCTATGTTTCACCAGTTATATTTACGCATGGAATAGGCAAGGAGCCTATTGCCATGCACCAGGCACAGATCCAGACTCTGAGTCACTACTAGAAATTCTAAAAAAAAAATCCAATACGATGTGACCCGGGATTTGAACTCAGGACCTCCCAATTGGCAGTCGCGCTTGCAACTACTCGACCAATGGGGTAGTCGTTGGTCGAGTGGTTGAGTGGTTACAACTTGATCTTTCATCTATTGGTTGCATATCATAAAAATATGTTAATTACATTTGCTGTTAAATTGTTTTTGGATATGGATGTCTTAGGTTCCAAAGAGTTAAAAACATAGTCTAATGTGTAAATGATTACAATTTAATATAATTTTTTAATATATTTCAAGTTTGGCAAAACTTGGTTAGAAATCAAAGTCAAAGATCTGTATGAGAACATTCCGGGTATATCTGGGTCAGACATACTGCAGTCGATAATAACCTTCCTGAACTCTCCGAGAAGTAATGATGAGATGCAGAATGACTTATTTGAGTTACTTGGTTTTGACAAGTTTGAGTTCATACAAGAAATACTACAACACAGACATGAGATTACCGACAGTTTGAGAGCACCCCCTCCACAGCCAACAATACAAGAAAGTAGGTATACTATGACTGTCTATTATTTAATTTCTAAGGAATGTGATACCTACATCATATTAATATATATTCATCATTCTTTTGCCTAAAATGTTTTTTAGAAAAGAAAGATTTGTATGAACACTTGGACTCAATCTCATTTGACATTGACTTTGTTCCTTGTTAACAACAATAGACCACAAGTAATTAACTTGCACAGGAGTAATAAAGTAGAATAAGGAAGAATGTAATCTGCCAAGACAAGTCTTTGTCTGATTTTAGTACGGGTGTATAAATTCAGCCATTTATTTTCAACATTACAGTTGTTACTGATAGATAATTAAATTTTGGTAAATCTTGAATTAGTATAATTAACTGTAAACTGTATAACTCTATGGTTGTAGACAATTCCACTACATTTCTTCATACTTTTCCAATGTCCAGTTGCAGCCTTGCTCCCTGAAAATAAAATGCCTCAGTATTTATGTCAAGTATCTGTACAGTCAGAGCAAGAAAAAATATTGGCAAAACTTGTTAGGAAAGAAGAGAAGAAATCTAGATCTAAGAAGAATGATGATGATGAAGTGGAACCAGAGCTTAATATTGCACAGATGAGGGCTAAAAGGTTTCTATAGTGTTAACTCACTTTTTCATATTAGTGCACTTTCAAATATTTATATTGTCAGTAAGATAATAATAATGTATTCCTAAAAAAAATGGTATATCATTTCCAAAACTATGAATGAGATGATTGCATTTCTGTAGTCTATGATTATTCCCTGAAAAAATGGAAAGTTGAGCAGATACTTCTCTAAATAAGGAAAAAATTTCTTAAATTTGATTTTTAAGGAATTGTTTAAACTCGATATTATTAAACCACAATTTAATATTAATTTATTCTTGATCACAAACCACTGAATCACTATTTATTATTGATCATGTATCACCCTAATTACAGGATAGCAGAACTAACAAAACCCATTGTGCCATTTTCTACATCTAAGCAAGCGAGAGATGTTGATCCTATACTGCAAAAAATTTCTTACTTCCAGACAAAAGTGCAATATCCTAATGTTTATGACTCATCAATAAACGCTAAGAATTCAGCAGGTAAATGGAATATGTTTTTTAATATCAAAGTTACAGGACCACAGGAGAATTTAAGGCATAGAACAAACTTGATTCATAAAAACTCATATAAATATTTTTATTAATGTAATGATATATATTTTGTTTTTCTTCATATCAGTATGCTTTTTTATACCATTGTGATAGTTAAATTATTGATAGTTCACTCTTAAACTGATGTCCTGTGTTCAATTCAATTCAATTAATTTAATGGTTTTTAATAGCATTATTATAATATACAAAGTAAAATAATAATATACTTCGATTTAGCACTAGTAGCTGTGTTATTTACTATATAGCAGAATATAACAATGGCAAACATAGAATAACTGCAATCACGACAAAGTTATACAAAGTGTTCTATTATGTACATGAAGAACTACTATTTTAGGTTTCGTTTCGGGAATGAAGCTGACACTCCCTGAAAATGCAATAAGAAAAGACAATAAAGAGTATGAAGAGGTTATAATACCTAAAACTGAATCTGCCCCACTGGAAGTTGGCAACAAACGGGTGAAGATATCTCAACTGGATGAGGTGAATGGATTTTTGAATATAAAACTTCAATATTTTGTCCTAAGCACAAATGAAATAGGTACCTACTCATTTTGTTAGTTTCACATAACTTATTTATTGATGAGTCTACCTAATACTATCTATATTAGACAAGCACTGAGAAACTCAGAGAAGTTACTTAGTTTTCAGGTAATAACGCCCTGAAAGACTCAAGTCAAACATTCACTGCTGTTAAGACCAAAATTAAGTGTGACAAAACATAAAATATTCTAGAAACTATTTCTATAACATTAAACAATATTTTTAGCTGGTTGAGTGTCATTGTACTAGAGCAGTTTAATAAGATAAACATTTATTCCATCACAATGAAAAAAAAAAAATACAAGTACAGGAACAGATTGACAATAATGAAAACTAAACTAAAACAATATTAAATTAAACTAAGAACTAATAAAACGACTTTAAAGAATACTTCACTAAAAAGTTACTTTTATGCAATAAATTGAAATCGCTTTATTTTAATTCTGCCGTACTTATGTATATTATTTACATTGATTTGATTGCAACTAAATATTTTAGCTCGCTGCTGGACATAGGCCTAATGCGCGCAATCTCTCTCTGTCTACTCATTGCTCCAGTTAAACATTACAAATTATTTTATCCCTCTAACAAATAATTATATTTCCTCAAAATCCTCATCATCATTCTCCAGGTCGGCCAAATGGCTTTCGAAAACATCAAGGAGCTGAACAGGATACAGTCAGTGGTCTTTCAAACTGCGTACAATACAAATGAGAACCTGCTTATATGTGCCCCCACGGGCGCCGGTAAAACCAACATCGCCCTCCTCACCGTGGTACATCAGATCAAGCAGCATATAGAGAATAATGTCATCATGAAGAATAGTTTCAAGGTGAGTTTTGTGGAAACAGAAAGAGACAGAAGACTGATTTTTGTCTGTTGTTCAGACTTATTACTACAATGGAATATCATGATGATATTAATTTGATACTGGAGATTGTATAGAAGCGTAGGTTCTGGAGTGCAGCTTCTAATTGATTACATGGATAAATCGGTATAGAAAAGATTGTTTTATTAGGAGGAGAATAAATATAATTATTTCATAAAACAATCAATGTAAAAACGGTGTGTAAACATCTTATTATCTGCTCCTTTTTACTGTTTACATGTTGATATCTTTAGAAATCCTTAGGCTCACAATAAATAACAAACTCCTTGTACAATATGTGTAAATTGCTCCATAAATATGATTTTAAATGACATCCTGTACTACATGCATATTGAATATATATATCAATTCTTTGTAACGGTTGAAAAATTCGTCTACCCGCAGATAATCTACATAGCTCCGATGAAGGCGCTGGCGTCAGAAATGACAGCGAGTTTTGGCAAACGCCTCCAAGGTCTGGGCATCGCTGTGAGAGAGCTGACCGGCGATATGAAACTCACTAAAAGCGAAGTGCAAAGCACGCAGATGATTGTCACCACGCCGGAGAAGTGGGACGTTGTTACGAGGAAGGGAGCCAGTAAGTGTTCTAATTTGTAATGCCACTTCTCAGTATTGACGTGGAACTTGGTAGCTATTGCAAGTAGAAAGGTAGTAAATATTTAAATTATTGACATTTGTCGTTCCATATTTAAATCTTTTTTTAAATTTTAATGTTTGTTCATGTTCAATTTGTTTTTAATGCGTTTTGTTGTTTGTGATTAAATGTTGTATTTCTTTATGACAAAATGACGTAAAACATATATGCTTTATTCGGCGGTCACTATGTGAAATTAAAGGATTTTACTTGCTGAATATCACATCAGGTAAATTCACACGCTTAACAGATGTTGATGTTCCTCTGATTCTATTGTCTGTTAATAGCGGACACAGAACTAGCCTCCATAGTGAAATTACTCATAATCGACGAGGTGCACCTCCTCCACGGAGATAGAGGGCCCATAGTTGAAGCCATCGTTGCTAGAACGCTGAGACAGGTGGAATCATCACAGAACATGATACGAATTGTGGGGCTGTCCGCTACATTGCCTAATTACGTTGATGTTGCTAGGTAAGTCTTCTGCACATCTTATTTATTAAATCTATACAGTACTATTGTGCAATATGAAGTGATCGACCGACGTTTCGATCGAAAACTAAACAAAATTGTAGAATTTCATTGTGTACTATTTATAGGACATTAGAATACGTAGATATTTGAATATGCCGATGAGCATGACAATGCATCAATCCGAGGATCGGTCCTCCTGGAGAATGTTGCTGGCTGGTTTTTGTGCGGGATCACGATCCTTGGTAATGAGGGATCGATTTGAGAGAGAGAGAGAATGCGTTCATAAATACTTCCTTCCTTTTTCGTTTAGATTTCTACGAGTAAATCCACATAAGGGTTTGTTCTTCTTCGACTCTCGTTTCCGACCAGTACCATTGGAACAGCAGTTCATTGGTGTGAAGGATTTCGGGAGTGGAGGTGGTGGCCATCTTAGACAAGTGAGTTATCAATTTTGGACTTCTCTCGTAAATAATCGTTTCAAACCTGAATACTTTGTCGCACTTAACAATAATCTTTATCGAGTGTTTAATTAACGGATTATCAAGACAATGTTATTATTAACAAGCAGTGGAACCGAGCAACTAATTAAAATTATTATCTTTGACTTCGATATCATATATGCTCATATTTCGTTTTAATTTATAATAACATTGACATGACCTTAGTAAGTACAATTTATAGCAGAATTTATTATAATTTCGACTCGCTTCCTCGGACCATAGGCACGGCAGAATCCGAGCAATACAAATATTGAATTTCAACGCATTTCATGAGTAGACCTACCATACGAAATGTATTTGACTAAATACTCATCAAGCTATTAATAATAATAATATCTTGAGACACTCGGCTATCTGACCCCAAAGTATCAAAAGAGCTTGTGTTATGGAACCAAATAACTGATAAACTAGGTACATATAAATACATATATACTTAATAAATATTTTTAAACCCAGACAAGGGACTCGCTCATCACAGAAATATTATGATTGGAAATCGATCCCACGACCCCCAGCACAACAATCAGTTTCACTAACCACAGCACCAACGGGCTAGACAAATAACGGGTCAGTTTATAATTTGAGAATTTCCCAGATGAACGTAATGAACGAGATCTGCTACGACAAAGCCGCAGACATGGTTCAGAACGGCCACCAGGTGATGGTGTTCGTGCACGCCCGCAACGCGACGCATCAGACCGCGATGGTGCTGAAGGAGCTGGCACAGAAAAAGGGACATTTGAAACACTTTGAACCGGAAGATTCCGCTGGCTTTTTGAAGGCGAAGAAATCGATGTGCAGCAGCCCCAATAAGGTGTTGAGTGAACTGTTCGCGTTCGGTTTCGCGTGCCACCACGCCGGTATGCTCAGGAGTGATAGGTGAGCTGTGCATTGAACGGCGTTTAAATGAAGCGCTGTAAGCAAATTCAAAAAAAAGCAGTGGTAGCCTAGTGGTTAAGAATTCAGCCTCTCATTCCGGGGGTCCTGGGTTCGAAACCATGGCGCGCACCTCTTTATAAAAGTGCGTTTTAAGTTTAAATATCACTTGCTAACG
>DWME01000349.1:0-35766 GCA_018244795.1 Parelbella ahira ahira | reverse complement strand
CACAGATGTGAATGTAACAGATGTGGGCCATAATGTTTACGGTACAACGTTGTCTCTGGTAATCGGGTATAGACAATCTCAGTAGACAATTTCTTTAGATAACTTTCGTTTTTATTAAGTTTAGTAATACTGAAGGAGCGAGTACGTAACTTGTAATTTACTATTCGTCCTCGTTTTAAAAATGAAATATTAGAATTATTTATCCTTAGAATGGTCTAACAATGAATAGGTAATTAATTTATCAGACAGTTATTTACCACTTAAATATTTTATAGACGAGTACTTACCAGAAAAACATTAAATAGATCGGCAAAACCACGGATTCACGACAAGAAAACACCATCAAACACGAAGTGCTTATAGTTGTTATTGAAACTTAAATAACTTTATATGAAATGAGCAAATCGCAGTTTTTTTCGATTTAGGCCCAAGTGCCTAAGAAATAAAACCTACACTTAACTGAAATATATATTTCCAAAAGTTTTTCCGTAATGCGCGCACAACCGTACACCTTTACCATTTTATTTGTAGAATATATTTATTGCTACTTGCAACACTACCTCAAAGTACATACATACATCCATCCATCCAAGGAAAATATAATTTACCTATTTCGCAAGTTCCATGTAAGCATTTGAAGTAATTTTACCTGTTTTGCAAAATATTTACGAACCGACGACACTGGAAGTTAGATGTAAATAATCTAGAATCGAATGAATGACCCAATAACCTAGTAACTCGCTTTTATTGATGTCACTCTGTTATCACGTTCAGTTCGCCGTTGCTCGCTCCGCCGTCGGCGAGTTAATAAAAACTTTCTCTTCTGTCCTTTTCTTCCATGCCAGATTATCAATATCGATATTAGTATCGCTCTAGATGTCGTTTTTGTTACACAAACATAGCAAAGATTGTAATTATTCTCAGTTGCACGTGAATTTCTGCTTGCCGTTCCTATAAAATCTAATGAAATTTGATTTTTAAATTCATATATCTATTACCTATATGTTATCTCATTAAGATAGATAGAACTAGACATATTTAAGTGTAGACTAATATATTCTATGGCAGCCTCATTCAGATTTGTTATTCTAGAGAGTAAAGTACATATTAAGAATACAATATGAGCAAGTCAAGTATAGGTACTTAGTTTTCAACTATGCGATAGAATTTGGTGTTCTATCACTGTAGGTGAAAAATGGATAGTGATTAAAAAACTGTTTTCAAATATCTTGGCGACTTTTTTTCCACGTTGTAAAATAGGATATAATTCATTGTTCGTGTTGTAAGAAGTGATATAACCTATTCTTATAAAATATTCTACCTGAGTACATCTCGAGATTCAAGAATGCGACCCAACACCGTCTTATACGGGTCCGTGGCTGCAGGCTTAGGTACCTATAGCATTATCTCGGCATTGGATCCGGATTTAATTTTTACGAATATATTGTTAAAGCGCAGTCTACACAAGTGGCAATTTGCTAAGCGTAAGAATTTTGAAGTTCCAAGGAAGATTGTCTGCAACATTTAAGAAAACATTGGGTTCGAAGGAATGATGTGAGGAACGAACCAATATAGTTTAATAAATACGTAATTGACGTAACGTGTATTTTTTTACGTAATTTCATGACTGTATTCAAAATTTTATACGAAAACGAATAAAAACCCTGCGCATTTTTTAAATTAGTAACATAAGGTCTTGAAATGATGACTGCTTTGTTTTAATGCATTTTTAATTATAACTAAGAAATCTCAGATGTCCATTATGTCGATATAAATGTGTATTTTGTTTTTATGAGCGATGCATAATTATTTAGTGTATTTTCTATTCATCTTTACAGGGGCACGCTATATAGAGGCATGATCGATTGTCTGCAACAGTCGGTGAAAAATGAAGGCATACTGTCGCTGTACAAGGGGTTTCTACCCCTCTGGATGCGGCTGGGGCCTTGGGCGCTTATAAATTGGATAGCATTCGAGAATATCATGTTGGCTATAGGGGGACATACGTTTTAAATCTCCTTTTTTAATTCCAATAGTCTTTCAACCGTGAGTAGGTATGTATTATATAATAATAATAATATTGAATGTAGACAAGGAAACGAAATTCCGTCAGTGAAAATGTTCATTGATGTTAATACTTTAGATGTACCTATATTTATATATTTTTACCATGAAAAATAATAGTACTTACATCGAAATTTCGATTTAGTATATTTTCTTGTCTTATTACGATAGAAACAGACGTAGCAGATGAATGACACCGAGGAAATTAAATGTTTAATATTCCGTAAAAAATTATATAATATTTACTTGTTGCCTTATTAAATTAAAACTTTGTAGTAAGTATTTACACAACTGCATGAAATAGGTATACAGTAAAACTGACATCAGGTTTTTAACGTTACTTTCAGAAAAGCTTCTATCAAGACTAAGGGTTATTTCATACGTCTTATTGTGATATCTTTTTGACACAACTGTTCCGATACAATTGGTTTATATTTCCCTTTCTTTTTTGTACATAATTTTTCTTGTTCATTAGAACGTTATATATCGACTAATACACATGATAAAAAATATAACAAAAAAAATATGTTGTTTATATTGCATCAACTGGTATTTTTCTATAAATTCTCAAATGAAAATATTTTAGGAGTACGCAGCTGTTAAGGTGCCACCTGTTTCGTTTTGAAACTGAAAAATAGCGTGGGTGTTGTATCACTGGGATCTACATTTTCAAAAACCAATATTCCGTTTTAAAACACGGAATGTTACATGAACGCTAATTATCTATGATTTGTTGTACAATGTTATTTTTATTGAAAAAATATATAATCAAGCTTTATATATAATCGAATGATGCTTTTATTTGTAAGTAGTATTAAAATATATCAATTGGAATCTATGTATAAATATTCTATTTGTTTATATACGTTCCATAAGTCTTGATGGAAACGTAGTTTTCATTGAACTTTGTCACAAGTGATGTGCTCTAAAAGCGATGAGTGATATGTTATGATTTAATCAATGTGGTAATATTATTGCTTCTTAAATCAAACCTGGCAGTACTGTTTATACAATAGTCGGTTTAATGTTCGCTTGTTATCAATTAATAGCAATAGCAATGAATAGCTTGGCATCAAGTTGCTTAACAATTTAGGAAATACATTGCAGCGTCATCTAGTGAGGACAACTTCGATAGCATCAAACTCTTAATGTGATTCGAAGTAGTACCGTTTTAGACCACCAGGGTCAGTGTGTAGGCTATTAGCGAATTTAATTTCCATCGCTACAAAGAGGGTGCCACCTGCGCTCCAATTTCAAAAAAGGAATAGGTACAATAATTAAAATATGATTCCAAAATTAATGTAAAAATTCAAATGATTGTTTAGTTTTCAATCAAGATCATCGTTATTCACAGTTCTGTATTGTTAGGGTTGTTCGCTAATATATGTAAGTAATTGTTATAGTGTATTAAAAATCACTAATTTTTGATGGACGGTGAAAGAGGCACATGAGACAATAACTGCACACGATTTTCATATCTCATCGATTAACTAGCAAATTTGGTGTTACTTATTGTTAACACAACGAAATGATTGTTCGATATATTTAAGGCAATAAATAAAAATATATGAACATTACAAAAACTCAAATAACGTAAAAACAAAGCTAACGCCAGATTTGATTGATAGCTGTATCTATATATTTTATTACGCCCTGTACAATGTTATTAATAGAATGTATAAATAGTAATAGAAATGGAAAAAAATATATAAAAAAAATCATAATGCAAATCAGCTAAATACATTACAAACTATTGTAGCTCAGATTGATATGTATGTAATTAATAACGATGGTTTATAACTTTGTATAATTGTTATTGTAGATAACAGTACAGTCTCATGTTATATTTATGGCACTGGCGTGGGCCTCGTAGTGCAGCAGCGTACGTGGAGATTTATATGTGATGTTGTTTATTACAAGGACATTTAAATAAATTATTGATTGTTGAACATATTTACTATTTCATTCCATTGTTTTATTACCTAAGCATTGTTGTGATAAATGAGACTACAGTTTTGATTAATTAAAAATTGTGTATATATTAATAGGAAAGTAGAATTTTAAACTATACTCATCTGCTCGGCGAATCCTTGTTCTTGCATATTTTAGTCTAAAATATATATGTAATCAAAGCCATGGTGCCATTTAGGTTATACAAACAAGTATATAAATATAAAGCTTACGTGTACGGGATGGGGAATACTAAAAAATGGAATAAAACACGACACTACAATATTAAATTTATTAGTAAAAAATATTATACATCTTCCACAATATGGAGAATCATAACTTAACTATTTTAAATATTTGATTATTATAGATTATAGCACTTCCGATTTTATAAAAACCTGCCTTCGTACGCTCACTTGTCATTACTGCGAGAAGCACAAACGTATTTGGCATTTCGCCGCAATCGGCACAATTACAACACACAGAAATCAACTTGGCACTTGAGAGGAGTGCGCTTACCCTTCCGCGGTCTGATTCCTCCTCTCCCGCTTCATTACCTCTTTGTTACGTCACGGTAGCAGGTGCCAGGTCAACTTCTGCAAGTTACTCCAGATCGAGCAATCACAATGTGCGTTAAAACTGCAATACCCAACCCAGCTGTCCTCTACTACGATATACAGTTGAGATGAAGGTCAGAGAAAAGAAACAAACGCTGATATATATGAATACATAGATATAGGCACATGACCATCGTTTTCGGTGCCAACGAACGGTCAAATGTTACAATTTGAAAATGTTTACAAATATCATTAATGTCGGGTATATGTGAATAGATTACATGATGATATTTTGGGTATATTATAGGATAACAAAAATAAATATCTACATGTTACCAACGAGCACTCGAAGTTGTCGAATTTCAAAGTGTTGACTATATTGTTTAAACGCTAACTAAGTACAACGACCCGGCGAGTGCCACGTCTCCGTATTACGATTATATTCTCCAGCCGCAGTGGCTACTTACTACGTTGTCGTTTATATTACACTAAACATTCAAATATTTTTAAATAGATATATTCATATTACCACTTTATTAAACCTTGTGAAACACCAAATCAGATAACAATTTCACATATCAAATCAACACATCAAAAGCCGTAAAAAGCACGCTAATAATAATAATTGTAGTATTAATAATACACTTCTAAAATTATTGCTTTACAACAAACACGTATGAATATATTGCCAATACAAAACGACCACCGGAATAAAGATATAAAATATACAGATATATATATATATGTCGAGTTCAAGATTTGTGCGACACACATACAAATCTGCGGTCTGAGCCTATATATATCTAAGGAGAGCTAAGCTTTCATCAGGACGCTACATATTAGTATCCTGGGCGACTACGATGCCAGGTCACAGCTTGTATACACGAATATAATTGCGAAGTGAAACCCAAACGAACTTAACATCTACTATACTTAACTAACATGTAAATGGTAAATATTTAATAAAAAATAAAATGAGCATTATACACTAATAAAAGGGAGGGGATAAATAATGGTTATACATTATTAAAACCAATCACATCATTACACAGTACACAGGAAGTTTATAAAATTGGGGGAATTCATAGCGTACAGTAATAATAATTATATAATAATTAACTGAGTTGATCCCATACACGTACGAACATTTAAACCACTAAGCATACATATATTTCACAAAAAAAACTATAAATAACATTCTGGCACGTAAAATGAGGACGCGAAATGACTTCACGCCCGGCAAATTGTCACGAAATTAAAGAAAATAAACAACGTAATGATAATTGAGAAAATCAATAAATTCGTCACAGAACACGAAACACGGCACATCTATATTACCACATATTTAATTTAATTTTTGTACTACCAAAGTCGTACTATAAATGATCTCTAGGCAGTATATCGCGTCTTGCATCCTAATTAATGTTGTATCTGACACCAACAGAACTAATCTACATAGTAAAATAGCTGTAGAGGACATAAAGCACCATAAACGCTTCGAACATTTTACAATTCAAAAAAAAAGAATAAATCAGACTCGGCCACCCCCGAGCGACCCTCGACCGAGGCAAGAGCACAGTCTTTTTTGCGGACTCTCGTGTATAATGTTAAAATTATTGCACACACTGACAATGTACTCGATGATCGAGATGAACATATAAAGTGAAATATTTTTGAAGTGAAAACTTTTTTAGCGGCGTTGTGCTCTTTTTGTGATGCGTAAAAAATGTTAGACTCGCGTCAGGACACGCGACCTGATCGAAAATTCGTAAGACAGAGCGAGAAAAGGCCGGCGGCGCGGCGTAGGAGAGGGAGTATCTCCCTCTCTTTCTATGGCGCGGCGAAAATGTATGCCTGCGGCCGCTGTTTCGTTGAGGCGGCGCAGGGCGCTTGCGCGGATGTCCGTGTGTGTTGTGTTACAGCGTGCTACGCGCAGCCATGGATGGTGACTGCTGATGGCTCGGCCGTCTGTGCGCACTCGTAATATTCGTGTATATAGAGTTTAAAATATATAAATTGAACAAGGTGCATCTACTAATGAAAAAAGTGACGAAGAATATAAATTGTCATGTTTGTGTACGATAGCACAATAAATGCATATTGTATTTTACCACGTAAATGATATGTACTTTTATATTGTTATAATTAAAGCAATTGGTGCAAAATTATTCCCTAACCATTCCAAAACATCAAAAATGCACAACGTTAATATTCAAGTTCTCACTTCTGCCGGCACTCCCGTAGTGCAACCCGTTTTTTAAATATTGAAATTATAATAAAAAATTAAAATTAATATTCTCACAATTCAATGCAGTAACGCACTAGAAAAATTTGAAAAGCGAAACATTTTTAAGCATATATTTGTAAAGCTCTTATATTCTCTTAACAGACGTTACAATTTAATTGCCCAGTTACTCGATATTTTCACAACTTTCACAACAAGGACAAAATATAATGAAATAATATAACACGCAGAAAACAACTTCATACTTGCCAGTAATGTGCTTTCCCTGCAGCCATCTTATTCCGCCCACCAAACCGTGCCTACAGCGCGGACAGTAACTCACCTATCTCTACACTTGTGGTATATTTTCATACTAAATCTGATAAAATGATTTTTTCTCTTTTTATGTGGTCAGTACCTCGCAGTTGCGTTATTATAGCGAGGTGCTTAGTTAGCTTCTGCAAGTTATAAACCTACGACGCATGCTACAAAACTGACCAATACAGATTAAACAACTAACTCCCAAAGAAAATACTCATCATGTATATATTGCGACGGTGAGCTGTGAGCGCAGGGTGCGGGGGGTGGCGGGGGGCGGGCGCTCGGCAGCCTACGAGTGGTAGGCCGTGACGTAGGACGCGGGGAACAGGCCGCGCCGGTGCGCTATCTCGCCCTGCCGACACACACGCAAACTTCTACATAAACATTTCACAGATCATATAATAAATTCATTAAAACACCCATACGGACCCACCTTTGATGCTTTCGAAGAGGTTTAACAATTGTCACCTAACGATACCAACTGAAAGCCTCTGTTCAGCAGTCGCCTATCAAAACGCCAATTGCACGGCGTTGCTTAACTTTACATATCATTCGCTCCCATATCACTTGTGCTGCATAAAGTTAATGCTAATGATTTTAAAAACATTTGTGTACATTTACCCTACTCTGTCCTGTGGAAGAGAAGATCAAGTGTATGTTGGCATCAACCTATGAAAGACAACGGTGCTTCCATCTAGACGATAGTGATGGCATCTGTTCAAGAACAATGTTGCCACTATTCAGAACAACAGACGCTCGATGAGGGAAGTTAGCTCTATGTACCAAGCGTCACTAGATGCAGACGAAGTGGAAGTCTGTATCACGCTTGTAATATATCCCACAATGTAAAAGTGGTGGAACCTGTCGTACACCAGGCATAAATTCAGACTTTAAGTCCCTAACTCCCTACTAAGAATTACCTATTAGAAAAACCCAACAGTATCTGATCCGAGAATCAAACTCGTGTCTTTCGATCAGTGGTCGCGCTTGAAACCACTCAACGAACGTGACCATGAATAGAATATATCAATTTTAATAGATAAAAATAATTGCTGGTATGGTTGGTTACCTGCCACCAGTGCTGGTCGGAGCGGTCGGTGACGGTGATAACGTCACCGCGCCTGAACTCTAACTCCCCGGCCTCCTGCGGGGTGAAATCATACAGGGCCTGGACCAGCATCTGCAATGGGGAACATTGTAATGAACATGGAGAATATTGGCCTTGGATGTCGGTGATTACATAAGGTGTAAAGTAAAGGTTACAGAAACAGTTCAACATCAGCCACCCTTTTATCATATCACTATTGAACATCTCAAAGTGCCAAGGATTAAGATTAGAGTCTGCAATATGAGCCAAGTGCAGGTTGACATACTTTATATAACTTTGAGGGTTTTATGTTCAATACTAAAGTGTATAAGGTTTCTTCAAAGTGTTTCTTCACATTTAATCAATCATACAGAGAAAGGCATAGATTAAAGTTACAAATGACAAAGATTTTTTATGTCAATGTCTCATTGGGGCTAATTCGTGATCAGAGTACATGTAGTAAGTACTAAGCAGGCACATTTGATATGTAGCATGTATTTAAAGCATTTGATTAATGACAAACAATATAATCTCTCGTTGCTTTAATATTATGTATGACATCATAAATGGGATGTTTTAAAACATTTAGGGCAGTATTTAAACAAAATTCAATATTATTTTTGTAACCTCCAAACTATATCAGAGGAGATATACGAATATAATATTTTGAGGCTAGAATGAGAAAATTCAATGATATTGTTTATTATGTAATATCATATTATTGTTATATGAAGTGGCTATATTATTTAAAACAAAAGATTAAAATAAACTTAGTAAGTCAAGTAGTCTTAAGTCTGAACAAGATTCAGCCATAACAATGTAGCATCTCAGAACTAAATATTTATCTGGGGCTCTTATAATCATAGACAGTTGTTATTTATTTATCTATAGTTAGACACAAGTGAATAATTAGAAAACAACTGTATATAAGTGCACACATATGTATATATCTTTACGTCAGGTCCCTTATTGGGTACGCAAAGCGCAGCGTACCGTGAGGCAAATATCCCTATCCTATTCCTATGTGCTACATCACAATTATCATTCTTTTGATACGAATTGAGACGATACAGACAATTAGTAGACGACCTTCAAGCTAACGAGACCATCTGCAAATTTCTACGTACTTTCAATTATCTCCGTACGCTAATTGTTTCATTTCCCGTTACTTGCGGGTATTCGAACACATGCATTCATTATGTACGAGTTAGTCTTTATTTGCTCCGTATCTTTGTACACCCCACAAATACTGTGCTATGTAACATCACATCTCTATCGCACCGAAAAGGTAGGCAGAGTAGTGCGTACTGTCACGTTTCACGAGCTACATTTACTCGTATATTTCATCGCGGTTTAGGTGGTGGGTCTATTGCCATACATCGGGCACAAATCCAGACTCCGACTAGGAATTTCAAGCTAAGAAACTCAATAGTGCCCGAGTCGGACACCGAGCCCACGATCATTCGAATAGCATTCGCGCTTCCAACTACCCGACCAAAGGCGCAGTCAACAACAATAATTAAATCTCAACTGTGGAACAACTCGTATTTTATTATATTTACCCTACAAAGTATAGATTTCTCAACGACAGAGTCTAATAAAAGGATATTTACATCTGTTTTGATTCCATAACGAAGTGATTTTATTATTAGTTTAGCCACGAATATACTTTATACGACGAAAAACACGTTTTATTGAATGAAAATATTTGGTCTTATAATCAAATTCCCGGTATATTCCTTTGAAGGTTTCTTGTAGTAGTTTGCGAACGTGATGCTTCCAGTGAAATCCTAAAATAAACTAAATTTGCTTCGCTGAATTTATTATGAACAGGTGTAGCGGCGGTGGCGCTGCGGGCGAGGCGAACATAAATTCTACCACCCTTTAATAACAATAAGGGAGATTATCCCCTTATTTCTGTAATATTATGCTGTTTCTGTTATTCCATAATATTATCTTCTGTTCTCTGTTATATTAATTTAATATTACATTACATTATGTTATATTTTACATGTTTGGAAAATAATATTCTTTATATACAGTCAAATATGAAATGTTAGCATTCGGCTGTTTGAGGCGCGCCCTTCTTTAGTACAACTAAGTGACTTTTCTGTCGTTTTATGATATACATAGTTATTATATACTCGAAAGAATTTCTGAATGATATTGTGTTCGAATAGCATGAATAGAAATGAATTAAGATAACTATATCGTCTGTATGTGCGTAACCGTTTCAAGTGTTAGCTTTTAAGCATAACATTTATTAACAATCAATAATTATAGACTGCCTCGTTGGTCGAGTGGTTCTGAGCGCGACTGACGATCGGGAGGTACTGGGTTCAAATCTGGGATCGGGTAGTATATGATTTTTCTAATTTATAATTTCTAGTAGTGACTGGGAATAATGCCAAATAATCTGGAATCGTGCCCTGTGTATGGCAATAGGCTCACCACTTATTCCATGGCACCTAGACGTAACTGGTGAAACGTAGGAGTGTACTACACTCCTCTACCTGCACCTTCGGGGACCACAGGCGTGATGCTACGTTTAACAATTAATTATTGATAAATATTTGTAATGTCTAATTACAATTTGTTATTAATTATTATTTGTTACCTAACAATGTGACAAGTGTAAAGATGTATTTTCCCGTTGCGTCAAGGACACATTTATAATTTTATGTTTAAAATACATTTCCTGCTAAATGCTGAAAAATTTCCAATCTATAAACTATGCAGAAATTACATATTATGACATAACTGTCGCAAGTCAGGCTCTTGTCAGTTTTGAAAACCATTCATTAGTCCCATGTGGAGTCGGGAGTCAGTTAGCAGTTAACTGGAAAGAAGTGGCTTGGTAAGCCAAATGTTTATTATCATAAAAATAACACCACGCTCTACGTCACTAATATACGAGCATAATCGTATATAAGCAGCGACCTAAATTCACAAATTTATCATAAACAAACATTGTATCGATTTATCGCGGGCTCTATGTACGCTGCTCTGGGATGGGGATAGTTCTTAGTTTAGTTAAAACAATACATAACAAACATAACAATAAATGTCGATCAATGTTGATGAAGCATGTCAGGTCTTTAAGGACAGAGATATTTGACACTCGCTGCTCTTCGCCTACCCCATAAGGGAACATAGTGATGATACAATCTAAATATTAATACAATACGTGAAGCAAAAACTTTATACCCCTTTTTGTAGTGTGTACAGGGTGCGATTAATTAATTTGTTAAGTTAAGCACATTTAGTTAGTGGACTAGATTGGAAACTGATTGTGAACTAAAGTTTCATCTATTCATGTTCTATTTTGAAATAGTTGTCAGATACTTTTTGTAATAATCAGTGGTAATGACAGACCCTATTTGACTAAAACCAATTATAACATTGAAATACTTAGGAGTTCAAGTTTTTGTAGTCGTACACGCCTGGCAAACTTCAATACCGGAATTTGTTTATCAAAATTCTTCAAACAAATGTAAGGGTACTTTAATGATCAATCATCATCGTCATCAATAGATCCGTTTCACTACTTGACTCGGTTTTCTTCTCAAAAGGAAATTAAAAGGGTTAAGGACAGTCTGCAACGATAGCCGAGGGTAAGATGGCAGACCAACAATATAGCTCCTGGTGGGTGTAAATCGATAATTTAGAAATTTGTAGAACGTTTCACTCCCGATTGTTCGATCGTAAGTTTTAAACGTTATAAACACAACTTGAAGTATAGAAAACGATGATTTTCGAAATTTCCAGAACGTTCAATTCTGGATTTTCCTTCTCGGATCGCACATACGTACGCACATTATATAACGGCTAACATGCGAGCAATCGAATACGTAACCTCAGAGTGTTTTACACGCCGTTTGTTCTCCAGCGGTGTCGGCGTTCGATGTGTAACGAGAGATTATTGGAATACGGAGCAAACAAGAGTTATTTTTGTTGCCTTTATCAGGGTCAGAGCGCGCCACTATTTACACAGACATCGCTGCGGTTGCCATGGCCCGGCGGCCGTACATCTGTTCCGTTGGAATGGAACTTTGACGCCCATATGGATGACGACTTGATTCTATGCTCTTTTAACGACAAACAAAGAAGCAATGTTTCGTGCGCTTAATTAGTTTAATATGAGATATTTATAGTCACTGCTTACATACGCTGCACTTTAAAATGGAAGTAAGATGAAACGTGTAATTCTTTTGCATACAGTCTTAGTAGTAAGTATTCTTCGTAGATTTGTAATGGTCATGATATGTAATATTAATAAATTTACTAAGTTAAGTTTTTTACCCAATAGCGTTCTGTATTACTCTTCAAAGTGCCTTTAACTATATGTAATAGGTACTGTTATGGCTTCAGTAAGCTCCACATACGCAGTACTTAATCGGTTAATGTGCTCAAAGCTCGCTATAAGTCGATCGCGTGCTTGCAATAGGATTACGTGCAGTTCTCGTGCCTGTATAGAACGCAGAAATTAACTTGACACGACGTTACGAGGTACAAGTGAGGTATGGCCCGTCGGATGGGGATGGGAAGAGCGTCTTCGCAAGTGTCAAGTTGATTTCTGCGTGTTGTATAGTTGATAGTACGCCACTAATGTATGTGTAACTAATGTGTGTGTTAGGTTACTACATAATCTCTGTGTGGTTGGTCCATACACGGCAATAGAAGCAGAAAGCCCACGTAGTCTACGTTTTAGACCGCCTCAATACTCAATGCCTTTTCTAATAGCTGTTAGCTCTCGATGCCCAGTTTTGACATATTCAAGATTAAATAAAATTCAGACTCCAGATATCAAACTAAAAATTATCGGAACTGTGTCAAATGCCAGAATTAGTTGCATTTTAATATTCTTATGTCCAACTAATCTCTACTCTTTTAATCATAGCGTTGACTACGTATTATATTTATTACAACTGTATTATAGTATGTAATTTTACATAGAGTACCGTATGTGTTTGAAACAAATCACATTAAGATTGAGGAAATTTTCGTAATTGAAAGTTAGTTCCGCGTTCGCGAGAGGCAGCCCAGGAATTGGGTCGGCGGACTTGGCGTATAGATGACGTTTATGGGAATCGTATATATGTACGTCAACATTCTTAATAGTGACTCATTTGTCGTCCAGCGGGCGTCGCGCGAGAGAGAGGCTTGCGATTCGTCGGACCGCAGTATTTTTCACAACTATATCAGTAAGAGAACTAGAGCTTTCCGTAAATCTAAGCATTCAGTCTGGACCCGTGTTTGAAAAAAGGGAATGTAATATTTTAAAAGTCTGACAGGTTTAGATAAAATTTGTTAAAACTTGATTTTATAATAATAATTATTGTTATATTATCACGCCTGATCCTTTACGGTATAGGCAGTGTATTTTCATTATCATCATCATCAGCCTATAGTTGTACACTGCTGAATATAGGCCTCCCCTAGAGCGTGCCACGATGCTCGGTCCTCTGCCTTCCTCATCCAGTGTCTAACGGTGATCCTACTAATGTCATCGGACCAGCGGGTCCGAGGTCTGGTGTATTTATTATTATAATATTATTTAAAAAAGTAATCATAAAAAAAACTTATAAAATACAAAGGAAACGTTTACTTTTAAAGGAATTTAAAATATAACAAATTAACTACATTCTTTATATTGTGAGCAATTTGACATAGCTATACGAGAAAATAATTAAATAATAAAAAATATATTTGAGGGATTCATTTGCGTCAGTATTGAGGCTCGAGAGTTTAAAAAATATTAGACTTTAAGGTATTTAATCCGCGAAAAGATTGTATGTATTGTTATTTTATTGTTATACACGAACAGATATATTTCACTAGTATATGGTATTTGCGAAAACAAATTACGAAGTGAATTCGCCCGGCTGGCAGGAGCGACGCTTGTTTGAACGCCGTATTTACGTCACAGTATCGACTGTTTACTTTTACCGAGCGACCTGCGCAAGTGCGACTCGGCTGTTATCGAGCCTACGGACATTTTACTAAATGATAATAGTAGCTTTGGGAAGAGAGGAGCAAATAACCAGCAATCGCTAATACTTTTCGTCACTCTCACACATATAAGGGAGTTCAAATAAAACTGTTAGTTTGTCATCATTATCATCAGTTCGGGCCGTTGACACCAATTGCTGGACATAGCCCTCTCGTGAACACTATCATGGCTCATGTTTCCACACTTTTGGATCAGTTTGTACGTCGAGGCTTTGACGAAGTCATCTGTCCATTCAGTGGTAGGTTGGCCTAGTCAGCTAAATCTAGCAATCGTTGGCAATGACACTATTTATTATTATTAATTTGTAACGAGATTGACTCCTGCCGACCCGAACTTGGTCAGCGTGGCAGATTATAGCTCTTCACGTTCTGAAGGGAAACCCGTGTCCAACAGTGTAACCCTGAAAGAGTTGATGAACATGGTAACAGAATTACATGAAAAAGAATACAATATTAAGGTTAGTATGTAACAAGGACAGTTAGTACTGTTTTCGAACTTACTTTTCGGGGAGTCGCTGAAGACAGACAGACGAATGTATATTAGTGACTCAGAAACTACAACTTTCAGACGAAAATACGATTTCTTTTAAAAACAACTCTGTTCTTAGTTGAAAAATACATTAGGAATTTCCCAAATTGTAACGTTTGCATACAAGTTAAAATTGAGCCACGCGACTCAACAGAAATCGATAATTATGAGAATGACTACGTCATAAGTTCGGTTCATGACTCAGTTGTTGTCCACGTCGTATCTGACGTTGACGAGTTCGTGAGGTATTTTTGTTTTAAAGAAAAATGCGTACTTCAACAATAAACATACAAATATGGAATCTGTTTTTTAGATACTTTACCAGTAACAAATATGTTCTGTGTGACTGTCGTACGGAAAAGACAAGGACAAGGGAAAAAGGCTGCCGAGGCAATAAACAAAGTTATTTATAACCATATACAAAGGGGTTCTTAAATCTAGAATCCATGAACCCTCTAGGAGTCGGCGGCGTATGGGCTAAGGGTCTACGTCAGGAATGAAAACTTCTAAATATGTATATATTAGGCAAATCCATCTGACTTTTAGATTCCAATTCTGTTTGCTACGACACGCATCGGTGAATCAGGCTTCTTAGTAATAATGGCAATTAAAACTAAATATTGCGTTATTTTCTGTAAATCAATGCGTACACTGGTAAATAAATTTTTTTTTTTTCGAAAACTTTATTTTTATTCATTACACTTCAATTTAGAGGGGTTCCGTCTAAATTCCTTTTTTTTGAAGTAGTTCAAGGCGGTAAAAATGTTAAAAAAACATTGAGATAGACCAATCATTTTTAAAAAGGAAATATTTTATTTCTGTACCAACATGTACCCAGTTATATTTTGAATAGTCGCTCCCTTAAATTAAATAAAAAATCGTCTAGATAGTCGACGTAACTATCTTAACCGGAAAACAAATAACGCAAACCTACACAAATCAATCACTCAAAAGTCAGTTTCATGAACTAAAAGACATCACATCTAATCGAAACCCATATAAAGTGACAATTAATTGTGCTCGCAATATGAAGACAATCTAATAGAGGGACGTTAAGTGGGCTGCCCACTATCCGAGCCGCAGGACGCCGCGCCAGTCGCAAGCTCGAAATTAGATCGTCTATTGCATTATATTATTATCGGTTGCCAGAAAGCAACAAGATTCAGAAAGTCGACGGCAAATACAGTGCCATTTATATATGGCCACCCATAGCTCTCTCTGTACATTGCACTAACAATAAACGAAGTTTTATTAGTGGCTATCATAAATAGTTTTCAGCAATACTGATGGTGTTGAAGAAGCTTGAATATAGAAGATACACTTCAGGTCCGTAAGGATAGACACACTTGTAACATGGCACTCTCTGCCTATGCTGTACATTATCCAGCATGACGATATAAAAATAGTTAAAGGTACATTACCTCCTCAGGAACCACGTCTCTCAGCTTGACGTCCTGCAGACGGCTGACGGACGCCGTGCGGTGGTAGTCCACCAGCTCGTTGAGCGAGTTGAACTTCACCACCCACAGGAAGAACTTGCTGGATGCGTCGCGTAACACCTTGAAGTGTTGAACGCCGTCTGGACATCTGGGGAAAAGCGTGTAGACGAATAAAGCCAATACCATTGTGAAAAGAAGATATACGGCGTATACATAAATATGTATATGCAGCAGTACAATTTGTATATATATAAATTAGATTTCGTCTTTGGACTAGTGGTTGCAAGCACAATTGTCGAACCAAAGGTTTAAAATTCAATCCCCGGACCAGGCAAAATATTACACAGTTTTTCCAACGGGAAATGCCCAGTAGTAGCTTAAAAATTTGGATTTGTACCCGGTGTATAGCAATCATTAACCCACACTCTAAGATGAAATAAATAACAATAACTGGTGAAAAGTGGGAATACTGCGTTCATCTGGCTACCCTACCTTATGTTACTTAGTATATGAAACATGATATAGAGGAAACCGAAGCCCGGAGAGGGATTATGTAGTTGTATAGATAAACTCTCTGGGGGCTGAGTTTCCTCTCATATGAAGAGCTTGTTCAGTCGCCACTCTCTTCACTGCAACTAGGCAGGTTAGGTAAGGGATGTAGTAGCATATTGATTTTCGGTTTTAGCAAAAAAAACGTGTTGTATTTTTTAATATGGTATTAGGTATCTATGTAAATAAATGATAAAGAACTGCCGTTGCGCATCATCACCCAAAGACTATTGTGTAGGTCTCAATTATATTTTTGTTTTATTTTTTAAACCCTTGATACTTTCTTTTAATTATTTAAACATCTTCATTCGAAGTAAAATAATTAAAGTTTAATGAAACTTTATATTTTAGCTATTAAGTATATTTTTGCCATTTATGTTTATGACGTTTATGACGAAGCCGCGGGTGTCCAGCTAGTTACTTATAAAATGGTTTAGAATTTAGTTATAAAACTGCTTAAAAGTAACAGTGATAAAAAGGGATGCTTCCATTAATAAAATGAGAGCGCTGTTATCATTGTACCGTAACATTTTGTAATCAACACTTTAACAAATAAATTACTTGATTGATCGATTATTTGATTGATGAAAGTAAAACAAGTGATCACTTATTATCTTTAGAGACACTGACTTTATTATTGATATTTTTAGAGATACTTTGAAAAGTTGCTACGAAACATTGTCATATTTAATTATGTTTATATAAAACAAACATGTAAATATTTCAAAGAATAAAAGAAAGTATTTTCGGTTAGTAGCAATAAGGACGAGTTATGTGACCTTCCATATACCATACGAACATTCTAGAAGGCGTTAAATAGTTCTGGATTATATGTAGTTCAATTGAAGGCCTTTCACCTTTAGAACTATTTCTGCTAGGTAGCAATACATGTATATATGTATCCACTTTCGAAAGATACGTTGCTTCCAGCTAGCCTTAAAAAAATTATTACTCTCATGATAGTTCTCTTTGTTCTATTATTGTAGTTCCTGTATGAGACTCCAATGTAATGCCCCATGCTTATTCAATTTTTTATACTCCTTCATCACTTCCATAACAACAATATAATCGACGTTCCAATTGTTATAAACCTAATGAGTAATTCACCAATGCCCTTGTCAATACACCTTTATCATTTCGTACGAGCATAAAAGCCGTTCAAAACAAACAACAGTTGTCTATTATCTGCCCACTGACACCCAACAATCACGTACCTACCACGATTTATAGAAAGAGATTGCGCAAACAGCGACAAGCACCCGTCGCGTTTCTATGAACCGATGTCACACACACGCGACTGCTGAAAACATTTCAAATAACATGACGTTTATTGATTTATTGTGCGGTTTTTCCAATCATGTACATTCCAGGCGCAATTCATTTTATAATAACATGGTGTGAAGGTAATATGCCTTATGCGGAAAGTCAGGTAGATGTTTGAGATTCTGGAAATATGATTTTTTTATAACTCATTTAAAATACAGATACATGGATGTGATACAAACATTTATCACTGCAATACATTCGGAAAATTGAATTTTGAGGGATTTATTTAAATACAAATCACCATATTGTAACGCCAGATCTCTTAACGAGGTAGAGACACAGCACCATATCATACAACTCTATCCTTACAGACCCGACGTACTTCTTCTACATTTATTATACTCTTTATACACTATTTCTATTTGCATAAAAAATATTTACCCTTTTTCAACAGTATATATAAATTGCCTCCAAAGATTAAAGCTCGTTTAAATAGATCAAGTTAATTACAAGTTAAATGGTGCCCTGTGCGCGATGTTAATTTCAGAATGGCTTTACAATACGCAGAAATCAACTCGCCACTTGCAAAGAATGTGCTTCCCCGCCCGCCACCCGACTCCGCCTACCAATGCTCTCCGCTGTCGCTTTCGACACGTTAGTATCTTATTATACGTCATCACAGCTAGATGACTAGTTAGCTTCTGCGAGTTATACCCTACTAACACTTGGCCTTGTACAAATTGGACATATTCATTTTAACTTATTAAGGAGTGACCCGGCGACGAAGGTGTCTAACTAATGAGATTTGATGGGCGCTTCGGGTTCCATTGCGTGGCTCTAATTGTCGGGTGTGTCCCCAAACAACGCTAGTTATATTGATAATACATCAATTCCAAGAACAATTTTTAGTTATCAATTTTTATTGATATAGCAATGAGAAAGTATTTATTATAATATTTATATTTATTTAACTTTAACAACACTTATAGTTGCACTATTGTACAGAGGTCTCCTGTCGGAAAAAAAAGGCTTACGTCACATATTATTTTTATTAACATTATAAAATAATATATTAATAAATGCTTTAACCTTAATATTAAAAAAAAACATGATTAAAATTGATTCAATTTCCATGTAAATAATGTTCGTATTTTTATATCCAAATTAGAACTTTTCCGAAAACGTGTTCGCTGCCGTGATATGGTTTTATATTGCAATGTTTCTGTGATGTCAGCAATTCAGACCTTTATGTGTGTGCGCACCGTACCGCATCTCACCGTACAGTGATAGCAATACGGTAGCAATGTAAATTCTTTCTTCCTTAAGCTTCCAGATTTTTCCATCGTATACTTCGATCAACTTCATCACGATTAACCTTTTTATCTTCCAGCTGTTGATCTTTCATCGCGAACTTTGTATTTAGGCACTTAATAAGAAGTAAGTCAATGTTTGATCTAGGATTTACGTATATTATAACCTATATAGAGTTAAAACAGTAGATGAAAGTTAGCGTAAACAATTATCTATTGTAGCGGGCGCCAGCGAAATGTAGGCAAATGAAGGAAACTAAAAAATTCAAAATTCTTCCCAAAGGAACTATTCCACGCAACGAAATCGCGAGTAAAAGTTAGTACTGAATATATATATTTCACTCTGAGAGGAGACCTGATCAAACTAATTAAAGTATCAACGAACCATCAAGCTTAACACTGATATAGAGTAGACCTTCACGTCTTCTTCATATGTAAACGAATGACACACCGTTATCATGCTAAAGATTTAAATAGTGAATGCAGCGCACAGCGAGACGACGGGCATAGATTATATATTATGATGTATTGTAAATCTATTTATATTATGCATTTTTATCATTGTGTTTATTCAAATGCGCCTTTTGTCTCGCGCTGAGCATCTTTTAAAGTAAACGTAGGATTTCTTTGGAACGACGCAGCTCGGTGGTGCGGTGGGAGCGAGACTCGAGAAACGCTGGGCAGTAGGGTGATTAATACCGGTCGCCTCTTTTATGTATTTTGCTTTAGAAATTACTATTATTATACCATTATGCCAGGGTTTACATGGTGTAAGCATGGAGCTCTCAGGGTCAAATATCTCTATTCTTATAGACCTGACAGAAAAGATTGCAATGTCATATACACAATGTACCAGCTAACAAAAAAGAAACACGAGGGTCCCTAAGAAAGATAATTATAAATAGAGTTAGCATGAACTAGTTAAGGGCCAATGGCAGTACCCGGCATAGGGCAATGAAAACTGTACAAAAACCGTAAAACATAAAAACCGCAACTTATCTATATTGCTACAAGGATAACCTTATAGAAATTCTATATAAATGACGAGTGTACAAAATATAATTGGATATTCACTGACGATGTAATTAGTGTAATACTATCATGAGAATTAACTTCGTGCTGGCTGTCGCGATGCGTAAATGGAAATCAATAAACGACAAATGGCGTTCAAGTGGGCTCTGCAAACATATATCAATTAAGCCAATGTACACCCAGCGGACGCCGCCCGCAAAATATGGATTTGACCCCAAAATAATGACAGTGTGGCAGACTGACACATAGAGACATGGTACGTTCTGTCCAGTATCTACAAGTGGCAGCTCATCTGTGATCGGTATCGAAAAGAATATTGGGGTTAGGTATCGATGGCACTGAGCTCAAGTAATTCTATGAGGGAGGAAAAAACTTTTTAAAAATTACGAAGCTGTAAACTTAATGACAGTCCGGAAAACATATAGTACGAATGTTAAGACTATCTTTGAATTTGTATAAAGCATGGATACTCCGAGACCAGTATGCGTGTACAAAGAGTTATGAATTTAAAAAAGCATGTCAGGTCTGTAAGAATAGAGATATTTGACACTCGGTACTCTCTGCCTACTACGTAAGGGGTCTGACTGGATGTAATAGTAACAATAATAAAGGACAGTGGTGACTGAAAGAACGCTGAACGAATAATGTACTTTTAGTATTGAAGCATTTGCGCGAGGATCCTGCCCGGTTCGTTCGCAAAACCGTTAGTTGCGGCGCGCCGCCTGCAGTGTGAGAACCAGTCTGCTACACCAATCGTTCTCAAAGTGGGCGGCTACGTCCCCTCGTGGGCGCTGGAGGCATTCGCGGGCACAGTAAAAGCCCTAGAGTATGTTGGGCGTTATTAAGAAAGTACTAAAGGAAAGACAACTCAGTAAGACGAAAAACTTTTGTTGCAATATCATTAATTAAAAATTACGTAATATCACGCCCGTAATCCCCAAAATGGTAGACAGAGAAGTGTAATACGTTCACACGTTTTACTTTACGTATTACGTAAAATTATTTTATATTTGTACGCTATTTCGGAAGAATAAACCCACTTTTTGCATTACCGATATAAGATATTGTTAAACATCATTCATAAACAAATTGTTGGTGGTAAATTTTTGATATTCAAAAAGGGTGCTGCACCAAGTTTGAGGACCTATGGCTTACGCTAAAGCACGAAAATATGAATCTAAGGCAGGAGTTGGATGAAACCTATATTTCATTTTTATTTCGATGATGTAGATGATTTTTGATTATACTTGACTAACACTACAACATGTATGACTTTTATTTAATTCGCTGTAATAATTAGTAGGCTATTATGTTTTTTTAAACGCTTTCATCGGAACGTTTCGAAATTTTTCTAACCGACTTTTGCGAAAATGGTTACGGCTTTATAGAGTATAAATCGTATTTACAAAAAAACTGGTACGAGATGTTCCTCTGCTAGCATTAACAAAATTAAAATAGAACGTAGATACAATTTTACAAATGAAGCAATTACAACATCGAATATGATAAGCATTCTGTGCGTAAATTTGTGTTGTAGTTCCCTGCGGTGTAGATTCACAATTCACACACAAGAAAAGTTTACACAATTTATTATATACATCGTGAGACCGAGTCAAATGTAAAGAGAGTATCTACATAGAGACACGGACAAAATTTATGCATGAATCATCAATAGACAAAAACCAGTTTCAGCGCGTACACTCTGTGCTCTCCGACTGATTCATGGTCTCGTATATAGACAGAACTAGTTTGGACACGTCTTGGGGAAAATTCGTAAAATCAATATTTCTACTTTTAATTCTAAAGCAATTCTCTTTTGACCTCACTTGGATTGCCTACGAATGTTTTTCCTAAAAACCCATTTACGAATTTGTAGACCATTGTTTTATTAGTGCATGTTTTTACTTAAGGCTGCGGTTGTTCTGTCCTTTGGATTACTTTCATTTGTTGCATTACACAAGGTACTATACATAGTATAAATGTATTAAGGAACAATATATAGATTAGGTAGTCTGGATTTATTGGGTATAAAAATGTTTGTAAAATAAAAATATTTACTTCAAACCATATAATAGAAAAAAAAATGTGAATAAAGTGGTTTATCTAAAACACAATAAATTGAGATACTTGTATATTATTTTAAAAGTTGACAATTTTCTACCAATATTTTTTCCATTAATGATCATGGATGTTGCTGCTGAATGAAAGTGGTTTATGTTAATATCTAATTATGGTAATCTTATAGACTATAGATAGCTAGTGATAGTTCGCATTTTCAATATAAAAACACTAACAAACGAATTGAATTGTTTATAATTCCCCTTAATTGGACAGAAAATAAACAACAACCAAACACACAAATTGCCAGAAAATAAGTTAACCTTTGTAAATAGTGTAAGATAATCGCTTCGTAACATACCTACCACTATTATAATAAGTATGCATTATCTGTGGACTCCGGTTAAAATGACTGAACGCGTGCATACATCGAGCAACAACAAAATAAAAAAAAGTATAAAAACCGTGGCATGAGTCACACGCGAAGGCGCGAAAGTTATCTTTTTATCTACCAATTTAACATCCAATAGAATTGTCTGCGGCCGCGTCGCGCGTCGAACGACCGGCGGCCGTCAACAGCTAATGAGACGTTTACAAGTAAATAATTGGCCATTATTGTGTGTAAATAACAACCCAAATAAATTTTCCCACTGTGATGCCTTTCAGTTATCATAGATAAAAATACTCATCTGTGAATGAAGTAGTAACATACTAAGTCTGTTAATATAGAAATATTTGACACTCCATGCTCTCTGCCTACATAATAATAAATTAGGATTGAAATTGTAATAATAGTACTCATTCATTACTAGTCTAGTGGGCTAGTCTGTTAAACAATTTATTATGGGAAGTATAAAAGAAATATGTCTGGACATATAATAAGAATTTATCAGTTTGACATTTGTGTTCCTGTCGGTAAATAAAGAGTTCTTGAATATTGTGTATGTTTCGGTGCTGTGTCTATCCTGCAGAGGGACCTGGTGTGACCGAATAATCATAATAATAAATGTCTTTCATGAAATTTAACAATGTTCTTTGTCATTCTATACTATATTCCATTTCAATATTAAATTTCAAGTAACCTCTATAGCTCTATAGTGTCATATAATAAAAAATGACATACTATATCAATACTGATATGTAGGGATAGAATTCTTACATGGTAATCAATTTGCATGAAAAAATTATACCATTACTGAGTACAATATTTTTTTGATAATTTCGACTACTTTCAAAGGTCTTAACATAATGCTTTACTTGTGATATAAAGGATAGTTCTAAATCAAAGCATGATTAATGTATTAAAATTTACTTGCCATTGGTACTTCCGAATAAAGTTATATACAACTTCCAATAATTGCCTCTATCTCTCTCAACTCTTATAACATAAATCTAATTTTTAATATTTCCTAGTATATAATTTTCAATATTAACGTAAAGGCATTAACTACATTACTCAAATTGACCCAACCATATTTAACAGCAAAAATCCAAATGTAACAATGGGAACCAATATTGATTCGTTCTAACAATGTGAAGTACTTATGTTTACTATTTTTAGATGACAAATTTGTAATATTAACATACACTGACTCATTTCACAAGGACATATAAGGACATAGTATATCAGCACGGACATAATATTATACATTAGATACCATTAGATAATGACACCTAAAAACTAAGTTGAGATGCTTCAAATCCACAGGGACAAACTTTTTTTAACCATTTCAAACAATTTTTTTTTAACCATTTCAAGTAGTATATATTTGTTAAATTATAGCAAGTTAATATTAATAAATTTAAACAAGTTCTGACCTTACTAACTCTTGCCTCATAATCTAACTAGCAAGAACAACTTGGAACTATTACTACCTGCTGTCAATAACAGTGGACTATTTCAATGAGACATGTTACAATTGTATTTAGTACAGTACAATAAAGATTTTTCTCAATAGCCAGTAGGAATAAACAAAAAAAAGATCATCTTTGAAGGTTGTTTATCAAACTGATTCATTGAGATAACATTTTTTTATTGACTAAGAGTAGATTAATAAAATAGATTTTATTGTACAAGTCAATTTTATAGAATGAAATAAGGCATGATTACAAGTTTCGGATGCTGAATGGCAGTAGGATAGGTCTTATGGGAAAGCAGATTCCCATAACCCAATGTGGGTATTATGGGCATATCTCCCTTCTGGAGTAACCTATGACCAGCAGTGAACTGAGACATGCTGATAATAATAATGTAATGGAATATTGATATTAAAAATGTAACATGAATCATAGTTAACAAGTTGAGAATTAATTCCTATTTTTAATATTGGATTCCAATAATTAAATCTTAAAAGTGTAGCTTGAGCAATATAGATGTCCTTATAATAATTTTGATTAACATACTTTAGTAGGAAATATCAGCAATGAACATGGCCTAAGCCCTGGCTTTTGGATGGCAAATGTTTTTTGTACTTGTATTTTTTGACAATTAAATTTGTGGAACAAAGCTTTTTACTCTATTATACTTTATATTCTTTGTTATTTTTTCGTTTAAGTCATATTTGTTCTGTGCAATCAGTTGCAAATCTAAGCAAGAGATACAGTTTGAAGAACCAGTATTAGATAAAAGAATACTGATGGGAGGCAACAATCTCCTAAGATCCTCATTTGTATTAAATAATTGTTTCATAGTTATCATCACACTTAACATGGCTTATTTAGCGTCAATGCATAACATAACAGATAGATGTTGGCTCACACAATGTCTACTTGTGGCCATTATCTTACATATATAACAATAATATATTCATCTACTAGAGATCTGTGCAGTGGCTTGTCACCACTAGACCATATGAGTAATGTACATATTTTTGGTAGAGCATGTGTGAGAAAATTATATATAACATGGTTATTAAGCTGACACTTATTATGCTTAAATTTAAGTGTTTTTTGTGCAATATTGATACAGATATATAAAGCATTATAAAAAAAATCCATTGCATGTAATGTTACACCAAATATCAATACTGTTGCTACAATTAGTCTTACCTTACAGATAAAGAAAAATCTCCAGGGCTCGATTCACTGATTCTTATAAGAAAGCCACCCTCAGGCTTATTTGCTAATAGTTTTTCAGCATCAGCTCTTGTGATCCTACCATAATACCAACTGAAACAAACAGAATTGTTGTGAACTGTGCACTGAATGTTAATTAATTTTAAGCATTCGAAATTATTTTTAGAATATAAATATTCATAAGTGTGATGAATTGCTGAATTACACTGGAGCAAAACAAAAGTATAATAGTTCTAGCATGTATAATTATGAGTGATCCAAAAGGAAGTGTGTTACTTGCGACACACACCAGTTTGTATAGATTTAGTAGATCTGTGCTAGGTTAATTACACATAGATCCTACATATGTACTATTTCACAAACATATTTGTGTGCTTCACTGCTTGTCATAGATCTCTCCTTGAAACTGAACAGGTTTGGACACTATAGAAGATTCTACTGCAGTATCCACACTGGTGATGGTATCAATTAAATGCCAACCTGTTGTTTAAAGATTTCTGTATTTTATTGTACATGTTACTACTACATTATAACTATTGTTATCTGAGAGTAATTGGGAATTACTGTATTATAACAATTTTCTATATTTAGTCCCTTATCTAAGAGCAGATGGGTTTTACTGTTTTGTAACTCATAAAATGTTTGTGATCAGCTAACATAACAGAAGTATGAGTGCTCCATTTATTCATTGGTAGATTATTTCATAGCTACTGTTAGAATGTATGTAAATTTATATCACACCCACACAACAAAAATACATATATCAACAGTTTATCAAAGATATTTATCAAACTGTAACTTATATCTCATGAATTCCAAAATCAAAATTTAATTACTAATTATATTAGTAACATATAATTCATTCTTCCACTTCAGCAGTATCTGGCTTTTAATAGATTTCCATCACTTTAGCCCATTTATAATATTCCCATGAATAAAATATTATGAATTTTAACATTTCTAAAAGTAATATATAGGTACATAGTAAATATAGACATGTCACACATTTATATTTCATATGAAAATAAACTCATATACCATATGAATTCATACTATGAATACATTTTATTTATTAAAATATGTTGATTCATTGAAATAACAATGAGTTCATTCTCCTTTCAGGATTATACATTGATAGCAAATATAGAGTGGCATACATTTAACATAATTACATACTGTATATTTTTATTGCATTATAAATGATAATAGTTGTTTATTCTAATCTGAATTATTAACAGCAACAGTATTACATCTTTATTGAAATTGACTATAAATTGTAATACTACTGAAAAGATGAATGAGTATTAAACACAATAAATTTTAAAGGAAAAATGTACCCTTTTCAAACTAATATCTTATCTCTGCTTACCATTTAAACATGATAAGGAAATTTATATTTACCCAAATTCTCAGTATTGTTTGTATACAGTCATACTTGAACTTTTGGATAGTGATAAAAAGTCTAATGACACAAACATCATCATTGATAAATTTATTCCAGGCTCAATATTAAAACTAGGAAACTTTTAATGTCTCTTACATTGATAATTTATAGACAATATATCTATTTAAATACTTTTCAAATATTTATGGACAGTCAAGTTGACTCTCATGATATTTAGTTTTAAAAAGTATCGTATAATAAAGATTTTTATTATTATTTTCGTTATCCCTTGTAACCATTAATTACATACAGTGTGAGTAACAGTTACAATTATTTTAACATAATTTTTCATTACGATATATTACTGAATATAGGTAATGTTGATGCAAATTCCATAAATTGTTCCTAACCTATTGTAATATTTAAAATAGTAGGATCTAGCATTTAAGTGAAGTTACTGTAGTAATTAGCTACTTGTTTAAACTACGATTATGTGTTTTACTGTAAGTGTAACATACGTACCTATGACTTTTCATTTGTATATAGTTACTAGGTATAAGTCCTTCTTTTCCGTCTAATTCAGCCCTGTACCAATTCATGTCGTCCTCCATATTCAGTATCTGTAATAACAAGCATTCTAGAAGCAAACTGTCACATATACCGCGAGTTATATCCCGATTATGCATTATCGTGTCAAATACTCACTTTAAGAACCTGATTCTTCCTGAAACTAAGTTCATCATCAGCAGTTGCAGTGAAATCGTGTTTTGCTACAGCCTCCATGTTCAAATTAGGCACTTCACTCAATTGTCACTGATTACTAAAATAACTCACAAAGTATAGAATCTAGTACCACCGCTTTAGGTCAAAGATGTAAAGTAATCATAATGCAAATAGTTTTCTGCACGAAAATTGAAAACAGTATGTATTACGTGCTAAAATGAGAAACAATTTTATCTGATCTTGGTCTACACTACACATCAGTCACACAACTACTTGGAAACTGGTAGTGTTACCATTACACAATACATATAATTTAAATGTTTACAGAAAAAACAAAATGCTTGTTAGATAAAATTTGTTAAAATTGAACGCACATATCTGTGTAGTGTGAACCGCGGTGACCACTAATCGTTATTATTTAAAGTATGAACGGTAGAATATTAAGGAGAATTGTTTTACAGGTGTTCAAGTTGAAAAAGTGTCCAGCTTTAATGAGCGAATACCTCACAGTTTATAAATTCACTATAATGACGCCAGTGAGCAAAAAGGGCAAGATGTGAATCTATCAGTGGTAGATAGAGTAAAGTGTACTAATTTAAAAATAATAATATTTCAGGTGATTAACGTAAAAGTCTAGCGAATAGTAGTAAATGAAATGTATACTAATTAACATGTGTACTTGTATGTATACATGTACACTTGCTTTAAACATAACATTAACTATTTACATAGTCCAAAACAATTTAGCAAATACTGATTCCTTAGTATATTTTAAGGATCTATTTCTACTATAGCAGAATCGAAGCGAAGCATCGCGACGTCTAGTTTCACTTTAATAGCATAGTGAGTTCTGTCTCCAATAACTGGCGTGCATATTTGTTCAACTTTGTTAATACTGAAAATTGAGTCTTATGCTCAATTCTTACTACATCAGAGTCAAGGCGACGCATCATTTCGACTTTAATAGCATATTGCGTTCTATTTCCACTAAATAACGTGAAAACTTGGACGTAGAAAATATAAAGACGGGCGCGCGTCGATCTCGCATAAAATGTCTGCGTTGTCAATTTCCTGTCTAAAAATTTACACATTAGCTAATAGAGATATATCGTTTCAATTCCTACTAGGGCAGAGTAGTTTAGACTCTGCCCTATTATGAATGGAACTTAAGCTTTTGGCGCTATCCTTAAAATATAGGTATACTATGCTTTCTTGCGACAGTAGCGCTACTCTAATTTAATACACTTTGAAGGACACTTTTCATACATGAATCACAGCGCTTATTGCCGTTTTTAAATATGTAAATACAAGCAAATCTATACAATAACCCGTACAAAGAATGAACTTCCGTTCTCCTTAAATTACAGAAAACGGTTTAAACTGAATAAGGCCATTATTCCACTAGTGCCCTATTATAGTTTAGTAAAGTAATAAGACTTTTAATTATTGAATTGATCCTTTATACTCAATATTATTTTTTAATATTCTTTATAATTTTACTCTTAATCACAAAATATGAAAAAATGTTGTCATAAAATTGATGCCTTCAATACGATTTATTTTTAATATTATGGCAAATGCATATGGTTAATTCCAGGTGACGTTGTCAAACTCAATTGACACTTCTTTTCGAGTCCAATCGCCTCCCAGTGGCATTACACGCGTAAGTGAAATTTGAAATCTTCGCATATTTCTTGAATCTATAACGTTTTGATATTGACTAAAATGTATAATTATAGTTTTGAGTGGGTACAACGTGGCTAATAATGTATTTATGTGTTGGGTCTAATAATGTTTATGTTATTTAAACTTCAACCCGGTGTGTTTACTTGGTTTCAGGTTTAGTCGTAACTCAAACAAACGCAACGATGTCGGGAGGATTAGACGTGTTGACCCTCAACGAGGAGGATGTTACCAAGATGCTTGCGGCTACGACCCATTTGGGGTCTGAGAATGTCAACTTCCAGGTTAGTATAAAACATCACCTTGATACTCAGTCTCTGAGCTATGATGATAAGAGAATCCGTTCCATTATATGCCTGATATTAATAATGAGGATCAATTCTCCCAACTGAGCGATTAAATACTAGTTTAATCTAAGTTTTCCTATGTTCCAAGCGGTCACAATATGTTGTTTATACAGATGGAGACATACGTGTACAAGCGGCGCGCGGACGGTACCCACGTGATTAACCTTCGTCGCACCTGGGAGAAGCTAGTCCTGGCTGCTCGCGCGGTAGTCGCTATTGAAAACCCCGCTGACGTGTTCGTCATCTCGTCGCGGCCGTTCGGTCAGCGCGCTGTTCTGAAGTTCGCTTCTCACACCGGTGCCACTCCTATTGCTGGACGTTTCACACCCGGTGCATTCACTAACCAGGTTAGGACTCGTGTCTTGTCATAATATGCATTACTTTATAAGTACTGCATGCAGTGTCAATATGGAGAAGTTTACATTTAATAATGGTATAGATCAGTTTCTAAAATAATATATAATTAGCATACAAGATGTAGTGTTAAACATGTTCATAGATAGTAGTTGACAGTAGAGATTTTAAAGAATTGTCTATTTCCACATGATACACTACTTATTACATGATGACACATTTAACTAAGGAACCAATGACTGCACTTACATGCAGAGGTGATTATAAACTTGTCTGATAATGTCTAATAAACTTTATTATACCTTTTTCAATAATGTTGATTTAAATATACAAAAATTATATTTCCCTAGATTCAAGCTGCCTTCCGAGAGCCCCGTCTACTGATTGTGCTAGACCCAGCTCAGGACCATCAGCCCATCACCGAGGCTTCTTATGTGAACATTCCAGTTATTGCTTTCTGCAATACTGACTCACCCCTGCGTTTTGTTGACATTGCTATTCCATGCAATACCAAGGTTTATTATTATTATTATTATTGTTGTTATTTTGGCCTCTTAGTTTTGTATTTTGCTATCATAACAATTATAAGAATTGGCATTTTAAGATCTCATATAACTTGAAATACCTAAGTGTTGTAGTAAAAATATGTTTGTCTTTGTGAAACAGTAGACTAAGTGATAAACTTCTTTTCTAGTCTTCACACTCAATTGGTCTTATGTGGTGGCTCTTGGCTCGAGAGGTGCTAAGACTGCGTGGTATGTTGGCTCGTGACCAACGTTGGGATGTTGTAGTTGATTTGTTCTTCTACCGTGATCCCGAAGAGAGTGAAAAAGAAGAACAGCAGGCTAAGGAACAGGTGAGACAGTATTTTATACTCATGTTTAGAAATTTTCATATTTCAGGCTTAGGAGGTCTGTGTGTTTATATGAAGTCTATTGTTGCAATAATATTTTTACAATAGTCATATACTACACAATTTGTGCCTTCAGTACTATATGTTACATGACGGTTTAAGATTTCATGTGAATTTCATATTTAACTTTATTCACCAAGAAAAACTTTATAGTATATATATTTCTAATCTGTATATTACCTGTTTGTGTATATAGAATGTTTAACATTTATTAACATGTACAAACTTTTGTTCTATTAATGCTGCCTTAGCAGGAAGTACCGCTGCAGGTATTTTTCACTTACATAGAAATTATTTTCTTTTACTTGCTGTTTTTGCGTTATAAAATCAAGTTAATGCATGATAAAATTATGACAGTATAGTATATCCTAAAAAACTAAATATTTATATGACAGCTTAAGCACTGTTATTTATATGACAGTACAGATACATAAACCCAATATTTAATTATGCATTTGTATTTGAGTTTGTCAAATGAGTAATAAATAGATAAAATACGTTATGAACCTAACTTTACTTCTATAATCCCTGACGGCGTAGGTAGATGAGTGTAGTACACTCCCACATTTTACCATTTACATTTACATATGTCCTATGGAATAGGTGGTGAGTCTATTACCATACATTGGGCAAAAATCCAGACTCTCAACTCACTACTGGATATTCTAAATTAGAAAAATTCAATAGTACCCAACCCGGGATTTGAACCCAGGATCTTCCGATCGGCAGTCGCGCTCGCACCCACTTGGCTAAGGAGGCAGTCAAAAAAAATACATTATTTTTGGCAATATTGTGTCAAATAAGTTTAATTTAATTTTGATATTTTGATTATTGCTTGCCAGCTATGGATTGCATTTTATTTAATTTAGTACATACTTTACACCACTTGCTTTTTACTGCTTTTGTCACTATTTAAGTGTGAATGCCATTAGACTTGGGTGCCAAACAATAATAGGATTTTTTCACTAAAGCAACATTTTACTCTATATTATCTGATTTTTCAGGCTGTTGTCACTCCTAAAGTCGAGGTGCCTGCACCTGTTCATGAAGAGTACGAGCCAGTTGAGCCCTTGTTCACTGGAGCGGAAGAAGGAGCCCCACCACCTGCTTCCACCACATTCGGCACTCCCGCGCCACAGGAAGACTGGGCTGCTCAGGTGAGTCTAACATATATATATATATATATTAAAAATATGTAATATTAAATCATTTCCTATAGTTTTTTTAATTAAGGAAAAAGACAGCTCATTTAAAACATTGTAGTCAACCTTTTTATTGTTCCAATATTTGGACATACGTTTTCCTCTTAGGATGACAGGAGTACTAAGAATATAGTCTACGTTGCTGGCTTAGTGTGGAGGTTGGCAGACATCACATGTCTTAGAGAACATTATAAAGAAATGCAAAGGTATTTTTAGGATGTCTGTGATAATATAATCAATCTTAAAATGTATGGTTAATGTAAAGAGAAGTGTGTACCAAGTTTGGAACCTAGGACTCAATTGAAATGGATTGACACCCTAAATTATGTTCCCCTAAGGTCTAAACTGTCACTAATATTTGTTACAAAAATGTGTTTTTTCTTTTAGGTACAAGAAGAATGGGGTTCGGCTGCCCCGGCGCCGGCCACCGCGACTCCCTCGTGGGGTGGTTCCACTCAAGACTGGAGCGCCGCGTAAAAGTGTCGTTTATCATTGATAAAAGAATATAAAATTTAAAATTTGCAACTTATTTACCTTTTATATTCCATTACTAATATTCTTTAATGTAAGTACTATATTTGATAAATACCTAATACAAAGTTCTCAAATCTACCTAGATAATATTTTTCGTTTTCAGTTTAAAAATAACAAATCTATTGTAAATATGAAAACTAGTGAGGAAAGGCCAACTGCATAGTGCTATTATATGGTATTTCGTTTAATATATCGATGTTTAATGATTTCATTTTACGAAAATGAGTTCAAAGAATGTTTCAGCATCCAGTATTAGTTAATTCAGCATAAGGTAATCCAGTATTAGTTAATCTACCATTAGTTGGGTATATTTCAAATATATATATGTAAAATATATAAACAGCTAATTTTAAATAACTAGATTAAATTAATCGGTGATGAAATTGAATATTATACTAAATCACATATGTAAGTTTTTTGTTTAAGTACTGTTCATCAAAGGAATACAAAGTTATGCTATTTCAAATGCGATTCATTATCAATATCAAAAATTAGAAAACCCAGAATCACAGCATTCGTGTATATCTTTTTAATATTAGTATATAGAACAGATGAAATAAAATATAAAAGTCCTTTCCATCAGGCGGTTACATGGCCAAACCCTAAACTATAGTATATAAAAAAAATAAACCGATCTTTCTGTATACAGTATATACAGATTAGATAGTTAGGATTTGTAATATTTGTCTTTGTCGTAATAGTTGCTACAATATGAGGGTAATGATATATTCTATGGAATGTTCAAAGCTGTAACGTGCAAGCAGACGCAAGCGATTTGTTAAATTACGAAACGCCAAGCGCGTCTTTAATGTGACCGCGTAGTGGCAAAATTTCATGAGCATTACCGCGCTTTATAACATACTAGCAATTGACACCGGTTGTTATCGTTAGATTACAATAGCTAAATTTAAGTTAAATCGGAAACCTGAAAAGCGGCTTTAAAATATATGCACTAAATTCGTCAACAGTACAATACGTTTCGGACCCCAAATATTTGAGTAGGTATCGAAAATAATTTGGCATCATCTATTTTGCTAAACATGCCACTAGATGGCATTGCAGAACACGATCGTCATGAAAATTGTTATCGGTACTTGAGCACTAAGAATATTTTCGGTTAGAGTTATTTTAAATTATTGATGATAGCAGATAATTAATTACCGAATCATCATTATTTAACAATTAGTGCGATGACTGTTGACTTCAAGTTCTACATAAAAAAGCGCAGAAATATTATTCGGTGACTAAGCGCAATCCTAAGCAAAGAGTATCTTCCAGAAGTACCATAGATACAATAATAATAAAAACCATAAACAAATATATTTTTAAAATATGTATTTGTTCTCTTTAGTATGGTAGACGTGGATTCTGTAAATACAAGTATACTTTGGGTTTCCCTGGTTAGACAAAACTCTGAAAACAATGTGTTTCAAAGGAGCATTTCCATTGTTTAATGAGAAGTATTGTTTTGCGGGCCTATTGTACTGGTACGTTCCGTCAGTTGCCTTTACGAAAGTATCGTTTTCCAGTACCCCCTGAAAAAGGTTAAATTAGTTAATTGCGAGTTATGCATGTAAAAACGTTTTTAATATGAGGCCGTCTAATATCAATATGTTGAAAGCGTTATAAGACAACGGATATTTACATTATTTTCATATGTTCATATGTAAATTAACACGTTTTACATTTCCAAAATGAGAATTACCTGTAACACTTCAAATTTTTAGTTTAATTAATATATTTACCTACTGATAATATCTGTGGTGGAAAAGGGGAGATTTCATCCACATGGTGGTTAAAAATAAATAAAATAATACACATATATATAACTAGGTTGTCAGGTTGTAACTTCTCTTATGTATGAAAATAGTATATTATAATATATGCATTTATATATTCGCAAGTAACTACACTGTTTTCGTAGTGAGGTTAGCAAAAGGTTATGTGGCTTAGTCTTATTTTATCGGTCACTCCGAAAGACATTATCTACACTGGACCGGAAGGAATATATTAGGAGAGTACATAATCTTCCATATTCTACAATGCAGTCAGAGAATAAGTGTCTTTTTTTGTACAATATCCAAACTAATCTTTTAATTACGGTAGGTATGTATGTATAATACGCAGAGATTAACAATGTACCTGGCTGGAATAAACTGCATAAAAAGCATGTTTAGTGTTATCATAAATTTGGACTTATTTTTGCATAGAAACATTAATTCACATTCTCGTAAAACGATAGATAAGTTACAGTCTGTACGGTAGGTATTGGTAAACGAAATCAAATGGGGAGTGAAAAGCGCATTTCTGGGTGTTTTATTGAATACTTACAAAAACTACAAAGTTCTTAGGAGCGCTCCTTGCGATGTCGGGTCTGATGTGTTCAAGACTAATGCCGCTAACAATCATCTTTCGTGGTAATTCTATCAACACTTCCCCGATCGAACCACTGCGAAATATTTAAATATCCTCGTAAATTGTATCAGAAATATTAAACACCTTTACATAAATGGATTAATTAATTCAGGGTTCAGGCGAACCTGGCAACATTGATAGTTCTCGGGTGTTGCATATACACATAGACATCTCACTTATGCCGATTATTTTCCTTGTTTGTTAATGAACAAGTTCGTTATGGAGTAATTGCGTTCGACCTATTTATCTCATAGCGTTAGTGACTATAGTTTGTTAGTAAGAACTTAAATTTGTATCTACAGCTAAGTTCAATGTACTTACTCAAACCACATCACATAACATGCGGGTATATCCGACGTCTATAGTAATCACCAAGCCTTTGATGTAATCGTGAGATATGAATTAAGTACTAAATTATTTGACTAGCTATTAATAATGCCTTGTGCACGTTTCAAACATGTTGTAATATAGGTACCATTTGGAAATTACTCGACTACTTAATCCTACGCGGTTTGGGAAGCTTTTTTCTGAGCCATTAATAAAAATTTTTGAAATACATATATCACAGTGATATACGTTTGTTGTCTAAACACCGCAGGCGGCACAAATACAATAGGTAATTATAGATAATATTCAGTCATGACTGCCTGGTTGGTCGAGGAGGCGGTAACTTAATGAGTGCAGTGAAGCAACGACACCCGTTAGCTGGTTTTGGGCATTTTTTCTACAGTTAATTAA
>DWME01000348.1:0-35773 GCA_018244795.1 Parelbella ahira ahira | reverse complement strand
TACACTCCGCTGTCTACCCCTTCGGGGATTACAGGAGTAATGTTACCTTTCTTTTACGTTCTCTTGCTCATATCACGAATCCGAGTCTCCAATCTGCACAACATTTTTAGTAAACAACTCATCATAAATTCGTCCAAAGTGTAAACTGGTTGAAACTCACACGGACACAAAACACGCCCACTTTTTCATTTCACCTCCCTTCCGCAAATATTTCACAAACAAAAAACAAAATTGTACATTTAGTATTTACGTATCACGGATGGAAAGTATGCCAACCACGAATTGAAATCAAAACGTTATCAAAAACATTAACCAATAATATATTACCAATCGAACCACCAACCAATATCGCCGGTGAATGGCATTTCATCGTTGTTTTTTAAATTTAGGGAAACAACCGGTATTTATGGCGGTTATAACGTCAATATAAAACGTGAAGAGTGCAATAAAATCAGTATGGCGAATAAATCAATCGGGTAATAAAAGAGCCGGCTAACTAACTAATACGAAACTTAAACGCGACCAGTTTAGACACACCGGGCTTATTTTATACCTGTACTGGTACATTCACCATAAAACTATAAAGTACAAAGTCGTCTGGTACATTTCAACGTTAAATTATTATTCACGTTCTGCTAGCAACGTTTAATTAAATGATCCTAATGATGAAATTTTAACACGCGGCCGTTAACGACGGCAGCGTATACAGTGACCCTGAGACCCCCCTCGATGTGTTATTTACGATATATCTGACTAATTAACAGGTGCAAGGAATAATAAAAATAATGTCGAGAAATAGTAAAACATGTCATTGTCCTAATACATGTCATGTATAAGGTCAACATTGTAACATTAAAGTTACCCTAAACTGTTACGTAAATATAGATTTCGTTCCATGTCACGATTCCGGCTAGTTTCAAGTGCAAACAAAATAAATTTCTGGTAACAGTTTTAGTATCAACTTGTTATTTGTATGAAGCAATAAGCTCTGTATACATACTTATTTATTATTTTTTTCACCAAAACACAAACGATGAAAAAAGGCGAGATTTACGTCACTAACTTTTGAATTTACAAGATGACATTGTATTGTCACGACGTAAAGGTGGCGGAAAGAGACAGAGAACAAAACACACTTAGGTAAATGAAGAGCAAAAAATCATAGATACAAAGTCCTATGAGATGTAACTGCCTAATTAAAAATGAGTGGCATAGAAGACATACGATTAATACATGCAATGCAACGAGAATATTTTGTACTTTTATGTATATTGTTCTGAAAGAATGAACTTTTTATATATTGCTTCAGGGTGACCTTTTTCTTGAATAATTGTTTGCGTAATACCCTTGTAGTATGTACCGCTACTAGGAATTTTAAGTTAGAAAACCTCAATTGAACCCAAACCGCGAATCGAATCCAGAACATCTCGATCAGCGGTCGCGATTGTAACCACTCGATCAACGAAGCAGTCACGATTACCTTTCAGTGTTGAGAATGTTGAGGTGTGAGGTTTAAAATTCTACAAGAAAAACAAAATGTACCGATCTTTTGGCAGTAGCCAAGATAATGCCAACCAAAATGAAAATCCCACATTGCGTTCATCATCATGATTGAAAAAAAGAATACTAATTAATCGTTAATCAGTGTACAATAATTACTGGCAATTAGTAACACGAAACAAAACAATAACGTGTTATTTTTAATCTTTGATCTTCAAAATTAATATCTGTACCCAACTCATCGAATGAAGACAATACAATACATATTATATGTTTTGCAATCACTGCTGATGATAATCATAATCAAAACACATACACATTGTGACGTCCGAAGCATGTAGGTACCTACAATTCAATAATTTTGGCACACGCGCGCGACCGCCTCGGCCGGGTCCTGGCGTTCGTTAAATTTCTGCACCGATGAGTACGGAGCGGACCGGTGGCCCGCGCGCGCGTAATTTTCCAACTGTACTAAAGTTTTTGTTCGATCGACCTGCGGGTGTCGTTTATTGGGGTCTCGTCTCAATAAAACTTGGGCCTAATCGTTAATTGAACAATTATTAATTCGATACGAAACCCGCTTTCGTTCATCCCAAAAAGGTGTAAGGGGAATTTTAAGGATTTTTTTATTATAGTCTAATGCACTTTTATGATTGTTACAAGAGAACAGGCTGTTACTTACAATGATTAACATTTCGATGAAACTGACGATCCTCGGTTTTTATTTAGGGAAAAAATTAAGCACAATTTTTCGATAATGTACTGTGTCGAGAATTTGTCAGAACAAAGAACTCGTCTTTGATAATAAAAAATATTTTGCGATAAAAACTTCGTTTGAACATCAGTTTCATTTAGTGGAACCCAAAAGAAACCGTACAACAAGATAAACAGACAACTTGAATCTTTGCATTGCATAGCATACATATTGCATGAAAGATACAAGAAAAGAAAATATTATTTGTAGTCCGAAGAGTTTTCATAGAACCCTTATACTTACAAGCTACAGCGATCGCAAATTATAAAGTCAAAAACAACAGTTTATTAACAAAACTAATAGAACAAACTCAACAATAACTAACACACCTGTTAAGATTTAGAGAAGAGCTAAATGTTCTGGTCAAGAATTTACCGTGGAACCAGAAACAGTAGCTTGTACATACAGTTAGTAGTCATTCAAACTGAGAGGAGAGACCCTGGTTTTGGACGCTAGTGGTTGTTTACGAAGGCAACATCGTTAAATAAGTAGTTTCATGGTTCTTCGAGGGCCGCGAGCACCTGTCACTTGCCGTGCTCGACTTCCGCAATATTTTATTAATTAAACACGATGATTCAGTAAATGTGGTAATTAACCGTTTATTATGTATATTAGTCTGTCCTTTTGAAAACTTGTAACAAATTATCTTACGGTATAGTAATTAGTGTAACATAACTACCCATATTAGATGCGATATACCTAACATCACGCCTGCATTTCCCAGGCATGCAGGCAGAGGAGTGTAGTACGCCTATACGACCCATATGATAAGAGATGGGAATATTGCCACATACCTAACACAAATCCTGACTCCACGCAAGGTGCACATGATGAAAATACTAGATAACTACACGAAATATATACAGACTTAAACATGATATATTACTATAAAAGAAAAACAATACATTGAAGTAATTACTACTCCATTCTAATGATAGCTTCCTAATTACTCAAAAAACGGGGATACCGTTGTGAGTTAATATTTCAACTAAATCTATTTCTTATTAAAAACTTGTCCAACAGCTGTTTACGGGATACGTACGTAAGCTTTAGACTTTTTTTATAAACCATTAATATCCAAGACATTTCCATTTAAAGTTTAAATATGGGAAGCTCTAAAAATGAATAATATTGTATTCAGTCAATAAGAAAGACATATGATAGCAGATGATCTGTCCTTTCTATTTTCTTCAATCTCATTTAATCTTTGTTATGACGAAGTACTACTAATCAATGTTCCTCTTGCACGTCGAACACCCCAACTGGTATTATCAATTTTCATTTTTTCTAGCCGGAGGCTGCCCGAAAGATATCACTTTCCTAGCAACAAGGCCGGATTTTGTATATTAAATATTTACAGAATTTCCTGTATACGTTTTTTTTCTTATTGATGTAAAAATAAAATAAGTGACGAGAAATGTATTATTGGTATACACGTTAAAGAAAACAAAACGTATTGAAAGGACATACATTATCGTTATGAGCGAAAAGCATGAATTCATTTTTATGGATTGCCTCGTTGGTCGAGTGGTTGCAAGCGCGACTGCCTATCGGGAGGTCTTGGATTGGATTTTTTTAATTTAGAATTTCTAGTAGTGAATCTGGAATTGTGCCCGGTGTATGGCAATAGGCTCATCACCTATTCCATGGGACTTAAACGTAACTGGTGAAACGTGAGAGTGTAGTACACTCCTCTCCCTACCACTTCCGGGATTACAGGCGTAATGTAACGGTCATTTTTATCATAAAGTATAAAAAATATGGTGTATTTTTTGTTTATTTATAAAGTAAAGCACACAAATGATTCTTCACAGACATTAAAGTCAAAAACTCCAATTTAATCATGACATCGAAAACTTAAGGAGGAAATTAAGAAAACAATTGAAGCGGAAAAAGCCTAAATGGCTAAGAAAATGAAACGAGTAAGATTACAATACAATTTTAACTTTTAAGTCTTAAAATATGGACTAAAATATTTCAGTATATGCAGATTTATGGTTGCTGGGGAACATAGGTATACGACATATTGTTGTGACGAGTAAATTAGACAATGTGCATTTATTTTTTTAGTAATATAAGAGTAAGGCGCAATGTTCAAAAAACTTTGATAGTAACACTGTCAAAAGAGTGAGATTTCAAACTACACAGCAATAGTTGTACGAATGCGGGTATCAATCTAACATAGAATACCACTCACACGTGTGTGATTCTAAGGTATTAGGGGGCTCGTAGGTATGGCAGTTTAAACATTTGCCCGAAAGCATTAGTTTCAAAACGACCTTGTATATTGTCGGATCGTTTCTTAACACCGATTTCTACACGAGTTCGCTCCAAGAGCCCTGCTTCAATACATACCTCGGGCTCCGTTGCACAACGAGCTTACGTCAGCGAGCGCGCAGAGCGGCTTACGTCATTCGAGCGTACGACATTCTGCGCGCAACATTAGTACCTACGCCTATGGCGTTTGGAGCGCAATTCGCGCGACGCGACGCTAAGTATGATAGAACGTTTATGTTCACGTGAGTGGATGAGGCTCCGACGCGCCGCCGCGCCGCCGGCTCAACGATTCTGAGAAACGTTCGAGGCTCTCTAGTTTCGGACTTGAATATGAATCGTGTAATACAACGACGATGCAGCATACTTTCAAACGGGCGACGTCTATTAAAGAGACGAATATTCTCCGGAGCGACGTTCCGTTCGTGGAGCGTTTATATTTATGAAAGAAAGCTTCGAGTGGACAGACGCGAGTAAATTTGCTTACATTTTACTTGCTCGTGGAAAGTTCAAATGTTTATTCATTGGTAAGTTAAAGGCGTGCCATATTTATAGCTTGCAATACGTTCGGAATTGTTGGACAAATTCTTTCTATAAACATAACTCCAATAACAGTTATAGTATACATAGCTTTTGTCGAAGTGAATTCCGACAAAATTATCTATTTAATTTAAAATATATATTCTCTTAATAGTTGGCAGCTTATCCATAAATAGACAGGCAGGTTATAATCACGATAACTATTCTTGAGTTTTCTATTAAAAGGAAATTTATAAACTAGAGAGAAACAAATGCTTTTATAGCCTTCCCAACGAACAATGGAGAATAAAGCAATAATAGCAGCGCCTCTCACGCAACTCTACGACACTGAGTCAGAGGAGTATGATAATACGAGAACGATAAAGTTCGGGTGAGCTCTACGTATATTTGTCAATGTCCAATTCAAAAGACACAGTTAAATATGGTACTATTGTACTGAAAGACCACCTATTCGAACTTAAGGCAACATGAGCGGATGTAACATAAAAATTTTATTTTCTACTTTACCCGTATTGACTTATTACTACTATTGGTTTAGGATTTCCCTCTTCGTTGGTAAAACTCGATGGGTGGGAAACAAACCCACCAAACCTCTAAAGCTGAGCAGTTAGGTTAATAACCACTGGGCCAACAGGCGACTTCATCTAAGCAATCAAGATGAGCTTGAAATGTTGTCAGTCCTTACCGGGTGCGGAGAGAACGGCGGTCTCGAGTTGGGCGCGCCCGGAGGTCCCTGTGGCGGTGGATACCTCTGAGGGTAGGCGCCCGGCGGGCCGTACGCCCCTGGGGGCTGCTGCGGCCCGCCGGGCGCTCCTGCGCCATACGGCGGCCCGCAATATCCGCGAGGTGGCTGCAAATAAACAGGACAGCGTTAGAACGGAAAGCGATTGACATTATTATTGATAATAAATGATACAAATAATTGATATTGATAATAAATGATCTTATAAAAGTATTCAGCATACGCGACGGCCCCTGTTAAAGAAATTATAATTTAAATGTCCCAGCTTGAATGTGCTTAGCGTCTTAACGATACATTTTATGTATTTTAATAGAATAGAATTTTAATAGAATTTACAGCGATATATAGATAAGACACGAAATTTTTAACACGAATGTATGTAAAAAGCCAAGAAACTTATCCCGCTTGCTTCCAATAAATTAACTGACTCGAAAGTGTTGAAGTGAATACCTAAGATATTTTAAATTATACTGATATTTTAAATACTATAGTACATTAAACAATATAATAGTTAAAAGGATACACATTAATTTTTGTGATAAAACACTACACTTATTTTTAAAACCATACTTCAGATTTATAAATTCAACATGACTGCCTCGTTGTTTCATTGGTTGCAAGTTAACTACACAAGCACATAATATTTTTGATAAGCGACTTTCGGCATTTTCAATACTTGAATCCATAATCCCTAACAATTCTAAAGATATCAAAATGTAAAACTTAACACTTTTTTACGGTTCCTAAAAATTATAAGATACAAGTAAGTAATCCTTACAATATGTCGATTGAGTTAACAATAATATTGAGATCTCTTTGAATTTTTAGAAAAAATACGTATGACCACGTACATACTCGTAGGTAAAACAACCCATTACTTATTCTGTAAATGAGCTTAGCGTGCGTCAATACTTGAACGCAGACGAAAATAATGTAGGTATGACAGTATTGTTCGTCTCAAATAGTTTTATATATAGTTCGTCATGTAAATAGTATGTTTTGTTCGTAACAGTAATTGTTATTAACATTTACATACAGTATTGTTTAAACATTTAAATACAAAATTATCTTAAATTGTTGCATTAGTATTAGGAAACACAGTTGGTTTGTCTATTGTCTACTCGTGTCTATTCAAGAAGGTTCTCAAGAAAATCTAAGTCAGAAAATTCCGATAGTACCCAACATAGGATTCGAACCCAGGACCTCCCGATCAACGGTCGTGCTTGCAACAAGTTGACCAACGAGACAGTTAACAGTTAAAGATTAAAATATAAAATGACCCTCTAACATAATAAGCAATTTTTTAACGTTAGTAGACTAAGGCACCTAGAATCTAGGTCCTTGATCTATCTAAAGTGAATTATCTCGTACAAGACTGCAACGAGGTAATATGCAAGAGTAATCTTTCTACCTACGCGCAAAAACCTACAGACGGGTAGCAACGTTTTGTGGTCGGGGAATTACAGGCGAGTCTGTGATACACTTCGCTTGAAATAACCCAAAACAACAAAGCTGTTGCTATAAGCGGAGCTCGAGCGCGGCTGGTTATTAAATTAAATGCATACATTTATTGATAAATTATTAACTACTACCACATATTCCTGTATAATGACATCCCAACTTGATAGCTCGACATATTGAAAACTAGTTTCTCGATGACGACTTCGCCCAAAATTGCAACTTGACAACCGTGCAACTTGCGGCTAAATTGAATATATTTTTATCCAAGACCTACTAAATTTAATTCCACTATATTCTTCTATAATCTCCCAATACATATATTTTTAATACAAATACAAGTTCCAAAATATACCTAAGAAGAAATAGATAAGAAACAAAGGAATAAAAATCAGATCATTAGCTAAGTATTCAGATAAGTTTCGATCGTCCTCATTAAGCAGAGTAGTCAAGTATTTCTCCGATTTCCGCCTCAGCTGCAGGCGCCTCCTAATAAGAACTTCATCTAAGGATCTCTATTCTCTAGCACTTGACTGAGCATTAAGTATTGATAGGTATGAATCAACTCGATGTACTCGACACGATGTTAAAATTTAAGTTAAATAGCAAAATATAATTTAATATTAAAGGGTATGTATCAAATTAGACGATAAGACATGTGTGTTGCTCATGAGCAAAACGAAAAAAATAGGTTTCCCTTGGTTTCTTTGGACCGAATGTCTAGTTGTCAAGAAAGCTAAAGAAATGTGGTCGGCAAATCAGGGTCTCTTCGTCTACAGTTTGTCCTTTTTACTGAAACTCCCTAAAGCCCCGCAGCTCTGGTTTCACTAAAAAGAAATCACATTGTAACATTTCAGGAAAAAAACGTAAAACAAGAAGTAAATGACATGTCAATCTGCACGGCAGTTAGACGCCTCAGTTCTAATACCAAATGTACACAGTTGCCAGCCTGTTCGGGAATCGTATATTAATTATTGTATGAGTGCCCAGTATGCTTACATTTTCTTCAATCATTCTTGTTAAAACGTACTGTGTTTAGTCTATGGGAGATATTACGAATAAAATGTCCTAAACATAATGTTCCTTTGTCACAATAAGCATCAAACGTGGTAACATGTAGGCGTAACAAATAGGAAAAAGGAACTTTTACGGCAGCGTCAAGTGAATATCACCGCTAATATACAAACCCCAGCAGAGTAACAAAGCGATCCAAGACTTTAATGTTACAAGTAACCGTTGTCATTTACAACATTCTAAGCCAAAGCCAGCCCGCCAAGTCCAATATCAATTTCCGTCTCCGTGGGCGTCTGGGCCGAGGCAAAAAAACATGCCTAAAACTTCAGATACCAGATTTTATCTTGCTATGTTAATGTGAGAAACACACAGGAGCTGCGTGGGTCGGGGCGTGAACGCGACGTTTTGCTTACAATTGTCGTATAAAAAAAACATTCAAAGTACCTACATGATTTGTAGACCGTAGGTACCAAATTGTATGACTTGTAGACGTCATGTGCTTCAGTAGTTTAACCATATGGTTGAACTACTGAAGCGTTTTATATATATAAAAAGCTAATATGAATATTAACACAAACACTTACTGTATATGTATGTGTAGATAGATTGGTTAGATTACATAAATAAATATATATGACTCATTTATTTCTTTAATTATTTAAAACAATAACCTTCTTATAGATATGCTTTCTTAATAGAGCATGAATGGAATTATTGCAACATGAATTAAAACACGTTTAAACGGATCTATAGATTGAAAAATTGTGTCCTCTTAATAAATATTATTACCCTGTGATTTTTCGTATAGCTTAAAATTGTCCATAGAACCTATTTGTATCGCAGAAAAACAATTTAAGAAAGAAAGACGATAGAATATCACAATCACCATAAACCCAAAACCGCCCAGCAAACGTCGCGCGCCCACCGCTGTGTGTTTCGAGCGTTAGGGTTCGAAAATAAATTGCTCTGAACATAGCTTGAGTGTTTATGTCACTCTGAAAGATTATTTTCTATCTATTCTAAGAAAACATTCGCAATAATAGAGCCTAAGAGAATATCTACGCTGACCGATATAGTTAAGTTTATTCCGAGATAATCACTTAAACAGATATTAAATGGCTCAATATACTTGTAGGGTATGAAGTATTTATTTATACTGACATATATTTGATAAAATCTGTATCAATAATTTGTTCTCTTCTCTAATAATTCGTGTACTTTTATACGAAAAAGAATAAGACAATAAATCCTATTTTAAACGAAAGTTATATAGTGCTGCGGGCAAATTTAAAACTTACTCCTTTCAGGTTCACCTTCACTTTTACTCAGTTATGAATAACAAGAAACGATATAAAAGAACTGAACCTGTTAAGAGTAAAGTTAAATATAAACTTTCACTTTTTATATCAATCTACTTGTGTAGAGAATAAGCAATATGGTCGAAGCATACGCTGTTAAAAATTCCACAATAAAACATTACGATACAAAGAAAATAATAGGGCCTGGGACACGTCTACTTTTGAGCAACATTTATATAACCTTTAACATAGCATAGTTTTATTTGTCAATTCAATTACCGTTTCAACTAGTGTATGGTCGGTGGGTACAGCTAAAAGATAAAACTAACAATATTACATATGATATAAACATTTAAAAAATTAGAGCTAAGCCCTTTATAGTCAAGGTATTGTTTAAATTTTTACTTTTCATTTACCTCAATTACGTTCTCACCACCTATTCCATGGGACGTAAGCTAAACGTGAGAGTGTACTACACTCCTCTGCCTATCCCTTCGGGTGTTGCAGGCGTGATGATGTTACGTCGTTTACGTCAATTAATTGGCGTGTTTCATCTTTAAACACTATTGACCTACCCTAATTTATCACCTGTTCTAATATAATCATCCAGTTAATTTTATCGCAAAACGCTCTACACCCGCGGCAGTCAATTTGTTACAAGAGCCGTCCAAAGTTTATAGTCGAATACCCATTCCACGTTGGATAATGGTATACTAAAAATTTGAAAATTCCTACATAATACGACAATAAAACCCTTTAAGCGACATTCGACTACCTCATTTCACCTATAAAATCAACATGCTTTTACTGTAATATCAATTTCCAGCCAGATAACGCGTCTAAATAATTGACGTCCGAAGTAATTCGCTGTGCCAACAATGCCGCCCGTTTCAGTTTTCAGCTCTCATTTTGTTCTATGATGAAAATTCAATTATTCTGAACGAACCCCGCTCCGAGGCAAACGAGCGACGGCAACCCGTCGGGCACCGTTTGACCGAACGTTTTATATCCTCTAACCGCGACCCAATACCGACGACCGGAACAATAGTTGGACTAGGAGATATGAGGAGTTTGTTCACCAATTAGAGTTACATTTTTACGAACATTGGGGTGTTTTATGGCGGATTCAATGATTTATGAGGGCGGTGTTTGGCGGGGAGAGGGGCGCGCGGGGTGCACGCGAGGGTTGCGCAGGGGTCGAGCGGCGGGGGGCGGCGGCGCGCCATTGGCCGACACTGCATCGATCGCGCGACGAGCTCAAAGCGGCCCGCCCGCGCCAGCCAGCCTCCACCTACGTTAATAAGTAATCATCCGACCCCGCGATACCTCAGCGAGTTTTCCGGACAGAGCTGGAACCACTGAGACGGGCCTCGTATCTCCAGTCGGCTGGAACAAAGAGCCACCGCATAGGGCGACATCCGTATTGATTTATGCAGTAATTGACCCGCGGGTAGATGCGCAACCCGCGCACACCTACGCCCGCTACGCACCCATATTTCCATTACACGCACTCCATCCGTGTATCACATTGAACAATGCAATATCCATCAACGTTTCGAGAGTGGACGCTTACTTTTTTTGTGTCGATAAATGAAATATTGCGTATAGTAGGAGTAGCTTCCGAAAAAATGTAAGCCCACTTTCAAAGAAAGTACGTTAAACCTTCCTCTTTGAAACAAAGATCGTTATCGGGTGTCATAATAAAACCACCGCCGTGGTGACCTATTGCCTCGGCGTGGAGTCTTCGAGCGACTCATAAAAGCTCATTTAAAGATATGAGAGGGAACTTTTTGTTAGGGTTCAAGTTGGCGGGGAATATTCGACTAGAACGGAATACAGGGCAATAAGACAGAGCTGAAAAAGCTCTTGCCGTAATCGCAGAGTTGTGAAAGACGGTGAATTAAAAAATACTAAATTTGTATGCAGAGGCATTTCGTGTTCAGAGTCCTACTACAGCAGACACGAAACAAAGGCGACGTGCCCAGTAAGCAGTAAACAGAATCACTGGTTGAATTTTAAAAGCACAATTCATTTTATACCAAAGCAAAAGATACGATAAACGTAAATTATTAGTTTTATTCATAGTAAAGATATTGCATTTTAGTATCACTTTAACAAAACACACAGTCATCGGCATATCATAGGACTACAATTGTAATAACAAACAAGAATATACATATGTTTCTTCATCTCTCTAAAACATGCAAATAAAAAATTACTCAGCATTATGCAACGTACTAAAATAAGCCGATGAAGCCATATCGAATGTCTCGCAAAATACTATTCAAACAACAGATGGAACCCTTTTCAAAAACGTAACACAATACAGACAACATTTTTTATATCTCAAAATCTGTTTTGACGATCACAGCGTAAAATACGCTGCCATAATCAGATTTCGGTTACAAAGCGTTTCATACACAACTTGTTACCTTTACAAGCCCACGTACATACATGTGCTTATACAAAACGTGCACGCTTACAACACACATAGTAAAAATCCCTTTGACACTCTCCGAGCGACTTATCGTGTGATGAGCGTTTGTTAGCTAAACAAACAAAGTATAGACCGTTATTTGCTTAACATACAAATCGTAAATTCTCAACATAATCAAATATAATAATGTATAATCATTATTATTCAAGTAACCATGACTCATATTTGTTAATATTACAGGACTTATTATCTAATTTTATGTAAATATAGGACATTATAAGACGATGCGTACGGAGTGCAGAAGCAATTGTAAACGACAAGTAAGTCAATTATTGCTGTAAATCTCGCAACAAGAAAGCACTGGGAGCTGAACTGCGTTGCAGTTTAAATGGTCTGATAACCGTGGGTGAAGGTGAACAAAATAGCCCTGAATGATACAGCAACACATATATGTATTGCTATATCATTGAGGTTGTATAACAGACCAGTAACAGAGCTACATGTAGTTACATCGAACGCAAGTATGTCTGTCCCATAGGCAACTGCAACCACACTGGAAGGGTTTCTGCACATTCGCTTCTATTTCCATACCGGATCGTAATCTACGAGAAGCAAGCTTACAAATGAGTATCAATAAATTGTTTTAATAAAACCCAAAAAGTAAGTATGTTATGTTTTGATAATAATAAAAGTTTCGTATAGTAACCCTCTCAATATGAGAGGAGACGCATATCCCAACAGTGGAAAGACAAATGTGTCGTTTATTATTATTATAATTATTAAAAGTTTCGTGAATATATATAGGTACATATACAATATCAAATGCTGCAACCGCATGACTTCGTGCGGTGTTTAAAACCATATGTGAATTTATGGTTTACGATTTTGAAACCGCACACAAGATAAGCTGATATTAGTAAATTAATCACGTTGTTTGTAAATTACGTGTTAAATGATTCTAATTGCCTATCATACTGTTACGCATCTATGCGTTGTGTTACTAAATGCAATTTGTGAAATCTAACAATTACACACTCAAGTAATGCAATATATTGGAAATACGTGCATTACATTAAAAGTATACATATCGTCGTACAAGACTAGGCTTAAGTTAGTACTTATTACGAAAAATAACCATGTTTAACGATGCAATGGTAAAATAATTGACAAGAATAACGATGATGATGATAGATATCTTTGTGGAAATGAAACACCCTGAACTTTACAACTATGCGTAATGTTGTGTGGAAATATGTATATATAGATAGATTTGTATTAATCTGGTATAATAATAGATTACAAATGAATCAAATTGTATTATAGTTGATACTCGTGAACGCTATCATTGAATAAAAATATCATATCAAGACCAATCAATTCAAATAGAATCAATTCATTTGATAAAATGTTCTATTTTTAGTTAGTCTTATTTAGTAAATAATAAGACGATTGTTACTGTGTATCAGAAATTAATTTATTTATAGTGAGGTGAATTAAATGAATATCAATTGATTGGTCGGAAAATATCGTGGGGTGGGAGAGACTTTTCTATTTTATGCACTCTGTTGGCTTGAGGGTTGGTTCTATCTAACATATATAATAACACCGATAGCTTATATCTAACATATAATATAATAACACCGTAGATTACTCTATAAAATATGTTTAAGATTCGAATCTGAAATCGTTTTAAATAAAGAAAAGCTAGGCCTGTGTCGAAGTGTAACAAGTTACAAGTACTAAAACGTAAATTTAAGTAAATTAAATCAAGCAAGAAAACTGAATTTCATTCATTTAACTTGAATCACTTCATGTTATCTTTGTGCGGTAAAACTAAAGGTATCTGAAATAAAGATATAGCACGAATATGACACCGAGTAGCGCTAATTTGTTATATCAATATTGTGTTTAAAAAAACATATATTGTTTCGATTGAGTGAATTGTTTTTTACCTACAGCGATATTTTTAAGTTGCTATCGGAGACGAATTATACATTCCTGCGAGGCTCATAATATGTCTTGATTAATAGCAGATAAGATTGTGATAAATTGTGGTGTCTGATTTGTTTTGTATGAGTATTCGTTTATCAAATAAAATATGGTTAAAAAATGATCTGTGTATGTGTGCATATATATTTATATTGGTGTGAATATAGAGACATGGATAGATTGATAGTTATATACAAGCTCTATATCAGGGTATAAGCAGAGTGATAATGGATAATAAGTGAATAGAAGGATATAAAACACTAGGCCCACTTATTTTGTACTTGGCCATTAACTAGTCATCTTACCGAGAGTAATAAATACAAAAAAGATTTATTGCACACCAATTTACAATACAAATTTACGTAATATCACGCCTGTAATCCCCGAAGCGGGAGCAACTACGTTTTACGATCCATGGACTAGGTGGTAAGCGTATTACCATACACCTTGCACAGTAATAGATATTCTAAATTAGAAAAATCCAATAGTAACCGACACGGGATCTGCACCCGGAACCCTCCGATTGGCAGTCGCTCTTGCAATCACTCGACCACCGAGGCAGTCAACATAAAATTACTCAAATAACCTGTAATACACAACATTTTAAACTCTATTATGACACTTTTATCATCAAGTTGTAGCGAAGGGCAAACAATGTCTGGTGGCTTGAGATTAATGGTTGATGTAAGATATGGGAGATATAAGATATATTTCAAGCAAATTCTTTGAAAAATAAGGTAGCACTTTAAGGATGGTGTAATATTATAGATTCAAATTTAGAAATGAATGCAAGGAAGTACATAATGTTCAAAGTTAAAATGACATGTGTTGAATTTTGGAGTGCATAACCACTTAACTATATGTAGATATATATTTATGAAGACAGCGGGAAGCTGCTGGATTCGAAAGGCCCAAGACCGGAAGGAGTGGCGCCGATTAGAGGAGGCCTATGTCCAGCAATGGAAATTGAGGGGCTGACGATGTTAATGTATTTATGAATAAGGGTATAATTTATAGCTTAGTATACTTTTTATCACTGGACGGATATTCCATTAGCATCAGCATCAACTCTTCAATCGTTCCACCGTCAAACAAGGTTCTCTCGAAACCGTAGTCTGTCACACTGGCCAAGTACCGATTGGCAGGCGTCACACACTATAGGAACCCTTGTGTAGAATAGAGTAAAAGCTACCCTCACAATATTTACCATCCGCTGTTTGAGAATGTGATATTAAATCTTTAGAGGCATATTTTTCGTGAAGACGTGCGGGTGTTGGTGTTAAGTGGGCGACTGAATCCCATGTCACCAGGCCGTCTCTGCTGTATCATATCGTACTGGGACTCTCAGCACACACGATGTCGTATAGGAACGCGATTTGCAAGTTCTCTATGAGAACAAAAGGGTGGACCTCTTGACTGTTAACAGACTAACAGTTCTATCTTGGACTGTGTAACTCACATGCACTACATACGTCATAAATGAATATGATAGCAGTATACATAAGACACAAACTTCTTTTAACTTCTTGCTTATACGAAATGCAACATCCATTGGTGTTTACATTTGTATGTGGCATAGAAACAAATGTATACGTCCATTGTGTCATTATATACGTAGGTACATCATCATGAGCCTATCTCAGTCCACAGTAGGACATAGATCTTATACCTAATGAGCTCCCACATATGTATGTCCAGAGGTATATCACGTGGGTGCATATGAACGAAATATATATAAAATAGAACCGGCCTAGAACCGCGGTCGCAACGCAAACTGCAACGTTTATTACATCAAACGCGACAGTGCAAGTGCAAAGCCGTTAGGTATGCGACCGGATTCCGACGCGGCCGGGCGACGCGCACTCGCCCACTTACGTCGCTATTATGTCATTATCAACGGCCTAAACATTAACCCAATTCAACACTTGATTAATAATATAAACAGCCGGCTAAATACGATACGCCGACAGCGATTATAACCGGCCAGTTTCACTTTTGATAGCGCACTACATTAAAATATGTATGCGCTCTACATTATTATCGTTGCGCTTTACTGTAGACTCATTTCGGTTCACCGTAATCATTTTCTATGTACATACTATATTAAAATAGGCAAAATATATAGTTTTTAAACAGTACATGTGCGCGTTTGTGCAAAATATTCTAAGCACTGTATTAAATAATACATATTTATATATACACACACACATACGCACTCTATGATAACGCAACTAAATCTAAAAGAAACTCCGTGAATCAACACACGCAATATAAACACGGAAACAATAATACGCCGTAACGAGCTGAATATATATCACACGTGAAGGACGTTACAGTAATATTAAATGTGCAAAAAGTAAACACAGTACAACAGAAATGTTAATGACCTATGACTAATACAAGATGCCGGTAATGTATGTATAATATCGGCATTCGTACAAACAACAGTAGCGGCCCGTGCGCGCTGGCGGATACGAGCAAACATTACATAACTCTTTGATTGTGTTTGTAAAAAGTTGGGGATTCCCTCCACAACAAGCACACTGTACACCGACACGCACCGTGCGCCTGTGTGAGTGTAACCTTGCCTTCCTTTACATATTAAACGCCGTCGGGCTATCCCTTTGCGTATCTACAACCAACAACAACGAAAAAAAAAAAACAGCCGAGCCATAACTGTATTGTTGCGAGAAAAAAGAGAAAACGAACGAGATGGGATTGACTGTTATTACTATTATTACTTTATTTCAAGCAGCTCCTGCGAGAAACGATAAAAGGCCCGCTGACCGGTTTACTTTTTTGTACTTGTTTGAGTATCAACAATGGGACGTAAACTGTATTCATCAGAATCATCTGTTCCGTTCCGACTTCCGAGAGACACGTGCCATGTGAGCGATGTTCCGACGTGTACATCTATAGATACATACATATGTGTACGCATACATTTTATTACTTTGGCCGTGATTCTTACGATCCTGTTAACATCAATGAATGTCAGATACTACGATACACGTAGGTATATACATACACAACGTGAGCGCGACGGGATGCCGGTAAATGGAACATTTACAAAATTTTATTACAACGATCCAACCAGATACGATACGATACGATTTATTTTGATAGTATCAGTTTAATATGATCTCACATTACGCTCTTATTCATCTCACGGCTTTGAAATGGTGAATCGTTGAAATCGTTACACGTTGAAAAACTTACACACTTTCAATAAAAATAGAAAAGAATAAAACTAATAGATATCGTTACGTAGAACATTTGTTTCATACAATGTTTACGAACATTCAATATAAACTCGTAACATTTCTCGTCTTCGAAGCTAATAGTTAGTTATTGAACGAAATACACTTACCGAGTTTTATATTCAAAATAAAATAGGTACTATGAATCTCGTTGAAGCGTACGAAACTATAAGAGAAATAATGCTAGTTGGAAAAAACGTAAATGTCATTATATACTTTATTGTATGTATATTATTATATCTTCACAACCAAAACTTCTTCGATGTTGACAGACAGCACAGAGTGCCAAATACCTGTATCCCACAGACATGCTGCGCTTCTACATTTTTTTTAAATTCAATAAATTAAAAACGCAGAAAGCCCCACTGATAATAATTGCTCATCGTCTCCGCTCGTATCGTCATCGTGATCAGCGTCCTATACGTTTCAAATTCTGACAAGGGATTGGATATACTATCAAATACATATTGCACCTAGAGTGTAATATCTCAAAACAATATCTTTCAGAAATTTTGAAATCATAATTATTCTATGACTACTATAATAGTCATATATCATGGAGTAATCTATAAGTCATATAATATTATAATAGTCATACAATAATTATAATTTCAAACTTTCTCAAGTGTCTTTTGAAAGGGTGTTTTTGAGATAGTAATTACACTCTAGTCGCAAATGAGCGATATCTTAGCTTAGTGATCTCAATTTGTCACTGCAACCCTCGCGATATCTACAACAAACGTAATAAACTCTGTTTTATCATCTGACCTATAGATGTTATAGACATGACAACATACATATTATTATACTGATACACTTTTGTCCTTAACGTGTCAATTTTAAGGAAGACGTTTTTGATCCAACTGATTGTAACTTTTGACTTTGTTTAGTTTAAAAATATTACGGATAAATATTAAAAGTATTCGTTCAACATTAAAGGCAACTAAAGGTACATTTTGCTAAGGGAGGGTATGAGTTAACAACTAACACCAAGTAAGGATGAAAATATTATTAACGCCATAATATTATTAAGCTGTATGTGCGTAGACTGTCAGGTCTCTCTTGTAGCAGCCTTTAGTCTCAAATGTTAAGCAAGAATAAAATAATTAACTCTGAACAACTTACAAATATAGAGGCTCATAAAATTTGCTTTTACTTTAAGACTTTCTTGCAACGCCACAACTGACTCGTAACGAACACTTAAAACATTAAATTTTGTACTAAAACTATAAGGCTTACTAAGTAATAGATAAATCAAAACAATAAGATTTCTTTAAGACAACAAAAGTAACGGCAGCGACGCAAACTGCGCTGATAAAATTAATCGTCTCGCTTATAATAGGAGTATATAATACGACCGCTCAAACGAAGACAGGTCGCGTGCGCTCACGCCGTCTCATCGGAAGGTAAACATCATGGTTGTCGATGTATTTAATTATAAGGCTCTATAAATAGCTGTGCGGTCGGTCGCGGTGCGTTATTTCGGTGCGCGGCGTCACCAGCGCCCGCGAATGTCAAGCGCGCGGTGCCACCGCCGCTGGGCGCTGAGGCGGTTGCGCAACAGGTGGCTTGCACTCATGTCTTGTTACGTCTCCTCTTGGATAAACATTCAACAGTGTTCCGCTACCATCTGGATATATACCTAGCTAAATATCACGATGAACTGTTTCATTTAAAACGGCGAAAAATACAAAGACGGCACCCGTTGCAACTAGTCAAACCTTTAATTTTGTAAATAAATGATTGTACAAAATACATACAGCATAGACGAATCTATTACGTGTGTACACAGGTGAAACTCGTGCGACGAGGTCGGATGTGTGCGTGCATATGTGTTACAAGACATCAAGCAAAAAACAAGTCGACAGCCGCGTTATCAACGAGACGCCAGCGCGAGGTTAAGGATATACTAAACGGCTTTTCTTGTGTTTATTCTGACGTCATGAGCAAACTCCGCTATCCGTGTTACCCTTATGTGATATAAGTATTCTAAAACCATAGTGAAAAAGAGTACCTCCTTGGTCAAGTTCAATTCTCAGTAGTGGCAAGGAGTCTGGATTTACACACGGCGTATTGAAATAGACTCAATCCCCATTCCATGGTGTATAACATAACTGGTGAATCATCGTACTACACTCTGCCTATACCTTCGGGATAATACAGGCGTAATGTTACGTTACAATAAAAATAAAAAATGTGACTATGGACTTAGGCCACGTGGATAGGAACCGATATGCATTTTATATTTATACATATACATGGACATATGACTGATTACACCGGCACACACAACAGCAAGTGTAAACAAACGGATTACAAGTGTTACTGACCTAATAAAGCGGACCCCTTTCTACCCAAGACGGTTCGATATAAAGAACTCCCTTCTAGCTATGTACATGCTATCTGGAGTACGTCGGGTACATAAGAGTGGCGGTCGTGACCTTTTAATGTAGATATGCTCGAATGTATAGACGCCCGCCCCGCTATGTACCTACAGACAAGTCGCGGGATTAAAGAAATGTACACCCCCTCATTGGAGGCGGCATTCGGCGTAAACTGCACTGTGATATAAAACATATTTCACGAAACTCGATCGTTTACCAAAAAAATTACCGAGATTTTGTAATATCGATTCGTTCACGAGATTCTTTTGTCTTCTTTTGTTCTGCAAATGTGCTTTACTCTTAATTTAGCATTTCAATTTGATATAAGTAAAAGTTAAGTCATGCCTATCAAGACAAATACCGTGACACACAATGTACCTAAGGCTTGTATTACAACAGAAAGACCAGACCGTATAGACTAAGAAACGTTACAACCAAATCTCTGCACTCCCGTCAGCTCCACCCAGTACGTAAACATATCACAATTTCGGCGGGCTATTTATGAATTAACACCTCGCGACTTAAACACTTGAGCGGTTTATAGAGCCACGTAGGAATGTGTGTATGTGTGCATGAGTCATTTACCTTTCCGACTGCACTCAGAGCGAGTCCTTGGCAATGGCCCCTTTTACATTCATACACATTTATCGATGTAAGTTACGTCACAGCGGCTGCATTATGAAGGCTAGGTGGTTGCGTCATTAAATTCGTGCATGCAATAAGCCGTAGCGTTAGTTTTCGTTCGCTAATCTCGCACTGATACACGTGGTACGGTTGAGATTTTATAACGAACCTAAGCCTAAATGTAACTGTATGGACTAAATGTAATCGACTGGTTTATTCGGTTACCCTATTGGGTAGTGCTATTGCACTACGTTTTTAAAAATTGTTCGTAAGCCTCTCCATTGTAAATTTTCTATCAAAATCTGTTCTAACATTAGCTGAAGCTTCTCAATTCGGACTATTTGTCTGTAACAGGCGTCTCCGTCCGTTTATTTACTACAACCGCAATACTCATAAGTTATAACAATTCGAATTCGAGTGTAAAGGCGAGAACAGCGTAATCATTTAGCCATGTAATAACGTTACGTAACACAGGTAATTTATAAGTGGGCAGAGGCGAGCACACCACGGTGGCGGATAGGACGGCCGTGCACGTGACCTGTGCGATGGTTAGGCCAGCCGGTGATAGCGGGCTTGACCTACGCAGGTTTCCCTCGTTATTAATCCGACGTTTTGATTCCAAGCGGCGCCGGGCGCAGGGGGACCGGCAATTACGTGACGTCACCGCGGTTTAACGACCCCATTACAACATACTGGTATGAATGAATGAATGCAGGCCGCGTGACGAGTGACGTTTTTGTCCGCCGTGACGCGAGCCTGTCGTCGTCGCTCCTCGCCGCGAGATAGGCGTGACGCTCATTTTAATGTAGACATTAGCCGGCCGTAATTATTACAATGTTGGAACAGATGTGCTTAATTAAATCTATGAGCTGTCTATACACAGGTGCCTATATGCTTAATGACGATTGTCGATAACCAATACATTGTTACCTAACGTTAAACACTTTCATAATATTACAAATCTTTATTATTTGTTCACTTCAATATTCAGTGGTATATTGTAATAGATAACAGTGAGTAAAATAAAGAATGGGAATTAATTTTCAAGAGCGCGACGATGGGTCGAGTAAAAACGTCCAATGTAGATGTCGTCCTGGAAGCGAATCCAATACACCGCTTCGAGTATATTCCAAGCGCTTCTAGTTCGCAGCGCGCTACGTTGACGAATACAAAGTGAAATTTTAACAGATGGCAGTTAAACGGTCAGCAACCCCGTTCGGCAGACGTCGGAGGCCGATCCCATTATCCAAGTACAAACACAATGACACGATTATCGGGCGGTGCGCGGGCCCGGAGACGGAGAGCATTGATTTTACGAAATTCACATCACCGACTGAGAATGAACGGTCTCAGTCGGCCCCCATTCATCTCGTTTTCATGTACACACCACCGCTATTGCGATACGAAAGTGAGAGCGAAATTTACTCGGGCCGCACTACGCACCACACGGCCACGTACCGCCCTAAATACGAACAGAGAATAGATATCGATCGCCGCCTAACACACTAATATATAATCACATCTATTGTTTACCTAACCCTACCGATGTGTTAATGAAACGCGTCTAATCCAATAACGACCACATTATGACGTCACATGTGATAAAATTATATACGTACACAAACGCAAAGTCCACCACCGATTTTAACATGTGACGTAATGCGAACGCTCTAGAATATTCTTTCGAGAACAACATTAGCGAAGACGCGAGTCGTCTCAAAAACGAACGCATAGTGTAAATCCACATCACAAAGCTAAATCTAAATATAGCGGGCGCCGATATCAGCGGCTCGCCCTTGAACCAGTCGCACGGAAACATTTTATTATTATTACCGAGCTGTCGGCGAGCACGAGTATGTCGGGTCGACGACCCCACAACCACGTGTCTCCTTATCGACAACTATCTAACACGATTGTGGGTAAACAACACGCCGAGATAAATGACTAATTCCACAACACTTGTTTATTTGAGCCATTCATAAATAATCAGCGTAACGTCATAACGATTTCGACGACAATGACTGCATTTGATTGTGATCGTGTTTTACGACGCCCGCGGAGATACCGCCCGCCGCCTCGATTACACCAGCCTGCTTGTAATTGCACATGACACGATGTGTCATGTTCTTCATAACAACCTCTTACATGCATTATGCAACAATCCGTTTCTTCCACAGGTTTCTTCTATTTTTGTTAGTACTATAAGGAGCCATTGGTTATATATTCTCATAAGCTTCCAAATGAGTAGTTAAACAGCAAAAGAAAATGTTTTGTATTTACAAAAGAAATTCAGAGATAATTAAAACATGCCAGTATATTCTGATCGATTTTGCTTAACTTTACTTAGCTTTATATAGCACAAAAACAATACAGTCATAAATAAACAACACAAATAATTTCCTGTAAACCATAAAGTTTAAAGACAAGAATAATCCAATATACAAAATGTGAAATAATCACTTTCCACTGTACAGTCGCGAAGAGACAGCAATTTGGGAAGTCGACACTCGAGGCGAAAAGCGCTCTCCAACGAGTCGATTAATTGCGAAGAGCCTTGACGGGCGGAAGACCAACCGCATCGTGGGAAGTGGGACATCGTTACGTAACCGGTATTTGTTCACCGGCCAACCTACACAGGTACATCCTTACAAATGCGTACGACCTTGAATATGAACTGTAAAGTGTAAACAGGCACGTGCTCGATGCATTGTTTTATGGCAGCACGCCGCGGCAAGGCAACAACGGCCGCGCCAGGACCCAAACGTCGTAACGCAACAAAGGACAGTGTTACGGTTTTGTGCGTTCATGGCGATTGTTACCGAGAGGGTAAAATAAAATTTAACCCGTTCAGTATCTAGATTATTATTTGATCACAAACCGAATTTTTCCCCTTCACTTAATATTATGTACTTCAAAAATTACCCATCACAGAATATACAAGACATTTGGTAGGTACTAACCCCAAAACCGAGTACATGACACGTAACAGTAATTAAAATTTTCGTACGCCGCCACCACCACAGGCGTCGAAATAAAAATCAACATAAATAAAAATACGTTAATATTTCCCATGGCTTTTACTTATGCGGTTCTTACGGCAACGTGAAGGTTTGACGTCAAAAACATTGAACAAAGCAACATGAAAGATTCCAGTTACGGTCGACATTTAGAAATTCGTACACAATGTAAAAAAGCTCAAGGCGGACGTATCGCGCTCGGTCGGTGGGGAAACGTGAGCCCTTTCAAATTCTCTCAGCGGTAGATAGCTACACGTGTCAGATGTCAAGTTCCATTCACGTTGATTCCGTCAAACACACGTTTCGCCGCCGCCTCTACATAATGTATGTGCCGAGTGTGGAAGCGGCGAAATGACGTCGAAATCCCACGGTGCGGTTTGCCTGCGGCCCGCTCCGGAGCCGAGAGACGCAACGCACAAATCTCCGCCTGGAAGCGGGTGATATTTGCCTACACATCAAACTTTCACTATCGCCGGTGCGCTTTCGTTTTTATATCCGCTAACTGCGGCGAACCAGCTTTGTTAGTTCTCCGCGATCATTTTTTCTCTCCTCTTTCTGCCGAACGGCCGACACGCTGTGACGGCGAGTAGTAGTTGATCGAGCTTTGGCTTTTTAGTTTTTTTAAACATTGAATTCCCCCTCTTACAGTTTCGTGAAAACAACTGAGATTCAAAATACGGGCAATGGTTTCCTTTTTAATTCAACACCGTTACGTCACATAGTCATTACAGTACATTGTATATTGCATAATTCGCATTATTTTCAAGTGACGCTTAAAAATACTTGTAATTTAGGAAGAAAACAATTAAAGTAACAATAATATTTGACTTCATATTTTAAATCAGTAATTTTGATCTGTAATTTTTAATTGATTTGTTGATTCTCTTTAAAATAATGACAACTAATGGTAGTTTTCAACAATGATGTAACCGCTAAGAAAATTGTATAATTGGTGTCTGAAATACCTCCACACCGTTATTCCCTGAAGAATAAGGCAAAAAGTATAGTACATTCTTAAAATTCACCTGTTGTGTTCTACGTCCTACCAAGGAATGGGAGATGAGCCTATTACCACCGAGTACGAATCTAGACGCCAGGCTAATACTAGGCATTCTAATGTTTTAAAAATCCCTCGATCAGCAGTCGCGCCAGCAACCACTTGACCAACTAAGCAGTCAAATAAACTAAAATAGTCTGCAATAAACTATTATTATAACCTCCAACTAAGATAAAATGTGTAACGTAATTGAGGCGATAAATGGCGGCGCGATTCAGCCTTTGCAAGCCGGGAATAGAACGGTGGAATGTTCACCCCCTCTATACCTCTCTTTACGTTCTTTCTAACAGACAGAAAATTAGTGCTATGTATCTCATGCAAGACACTCCACTAACATGGAGCTTACAGAATAACTAAAGCTGCATTGTTTATGAAAATAGCACCAAATTTAAAAACAATTTCTAATATGGTGCCAGTGATTATGACCAGTTTCAAAACAAACGATATTTCCTTCAATCAGAATTCATTTTTTCTTAATACTTAGCTTAGCAAATAGGCAGACATGCCACCTGCTGCTAAATTATCTCTGTCGCCTATGGACACTGGCAACACCCGAGGAGTGACCAATGCTTAGCCGGCTTTGAAGGAGAGCTCTACTTAATTTAATGTATTGAGCTAAAAATCATGTGCGCCAATCACAGAAAAAGGAGAAAATATCTATTATCTCCATAATAAAACCTAATAACTGAATTACAATAAAACATTATTATTGGTATCCTATTCCCACACAGAGTCCATCATGCAATATACAGAATCATGTGTCAAAATTCTCTATAGTTGCTGACTCAATGTGCTACTTCCACATTCTACATTAATAATTACCTCAACCAACCACACCAATTTCAAGACTTCTAACCCTCTCATCAACCAGTATCTGACCTGTTTGATTAAGATAGTCCAATTCGGCACCTGCATCTGATACTTTCCAATACATCCAAATATTATCAAATCACTTTCCATAAATCTCGACTTGTTTTGGCAAAAGTTCTAGCATGGTCTATAAATCTAAGTAACCAGTCACCATTACTCTTGAATGAGTGATCATAGGAGGCAAATTGCCACAAGTGTCTCTTTGTGCCTTGGAGGGTAAATTAAGCAATCTTCAGCCAAATCAAAATGCTTTTTTTTTTATTTGGAGCAACTGATCAAGAGCATAACATGAAATCACATCTGTATTTCCCTTAAGGGATAGACACAGAAAAGGGTAGTAATGCCACATTTATTTTTAGTAGGTATGTTTTATATCCTACTGTTGAATAGTAAAGCCTATTACAATAAATCCTGATAAAAGAGAATTTGATTTATAAACATCTCACTTGCCCCAATCTAAGAAAAAAACATAAAAAAATAAAATATATGGAAAAACATTAAGTTGTTCCTTAACAAAGTCAAACTATATATATTCTACATTCCATCAAAATCAGATTAAGTTTCAGTGCAAATGTTATAGAGATACAAACAGTCATATTCCAATTATAGCACTATTGCAACAGGGTGGAAAAATATAAATTTACTTAATCAGTAAAACAAAAGAAGATACATGATTTATGAATTGATGTCAAAAAGTATCTATATCTTGTATACATAAAACATATTGAAATTTGGTGTTATAAAAAAAATAAAGTAGGTATTAAGACAATACACTAACCCCATGGTCCTTGGTTGGACGTGTAACATAACAGACGAATTGTGGGACTGTACTACACTCCACTGCCTAACCCTTTCTGAGAATTACAGGTAAATGTTATTTTATTTTATAACATTTATATTAACTACTTTTCAAATTATAAATTTATCTTTTAAAATAAAGACCATAGTTTCTTTCCCATCCCTTTAGAAAAACTTGTCTTCCTCCAATATTAACAAACTTAATAGGTATATAAACGAAATGTTAACTGAAAGCATTTCTAAGCTGGTGAGATAACGATATAAAAGATACTCATCACCACAATTCACTTTAGATTATAATATATGTACTGTGTTAATTAAAGAAACGATTACATTAAAAAATACTTAAAATATTTCATATATGATAAGTTTAAAACATGTACACTTAACTTTTTCTCTCTGAACACTAAAGACAACATTAATGGATGGTATGATATAATGTCCACGATTATCATAGATTGTTCACTCAATTGCGGCAGTAACTTATGAAATCACCAACTGACTTCTTGGTCTAATGACAAGTCACTCTCTGACCACTGATCAGGTGTCTTTCAATCAAGACCAAATATTTATGTTAAGAGTATAAGTAATTGTACAATTTTCTTGTAGCTAAGTTGCTTGAAGAGCATAGAGTGCCAAAGGTCTTTAATGTTTACATACCTCATGTGTTTATACATTTAACAAATCATCAAGTTGTGTGCCACTAACTAATGTTTGTAAAAATCTATCATAACCATAGTATTGAACAATGCCTTGTTTGCCACAATGGCTGAAAATTAAAGTAGTAGAATATTCGTAATTAAATGGTGATATGACCATATACTTGTTATCAAAGCAATACTGTGTGTGCAAATCTTTTAAGGACATATTTTACTAAAAGCTATTTATTTATTATGATCAGTATATGTTAACCCTATATATGAATAGTACATGTAAGTGAAAATAAGGGTACACTACATAGACAGAAGTGAAAAGTGGAAGCTGAAAAATGTATAGCAAAAGTCTAAAAACAGACTGTTCAGCTAATACAGATATCACAACCACCATCGGTCTACTAAGCTGTGTATGAAGAATAGCTTGGATCTAACACGGATACAATGTTGTGTGATCTAATTTCCATAAATTTCTTTGTAACCAGGAATTAATCAACATAATTGCTAATTGGCTTTTTTTATAGAAGTTTCTTTTATAGATGTTTCATAATAATAAATAAAGCAATTATTGATACATGGATGCTATATGTGATATCGTAACAAAATATAACAAGTCTATATTTTGTCCACTCAAGATAGTATTGATCATGTATTTTATGAAGTACTATATATGCCTATGTGTAATCTTGCAGAGAACAACAATTCATATTACTTTTAATTCATAATCTTAAAGACTGTTGCTAAATTACATAGAACGTTTTAAGAAAATTTGTAAGTTTAAAAATACATCATACACTTTTTCACAACAAAATTTTATACTTACACCATTAATGAATTGTCAATATCTATATTTATTATTATAATATCTATATAATACTATTATATGGCTATTTAAAAAGAAAAACATACATAAAACGTTCTGATATAGAAGTAAGTACAGAATGACAGCTCATTGAGTATCAGTTATCAGTGTTCATATTATGGTTTTTGATAACAATGTTTATAAAACATGACATGGTCACACAAAATTTTTATTCACAATGGGACATTAGGAGATGAGTAACACAATAATTTATCTATTGCAGAACAAAGAAAAGTTTAATTTATATTTAGCTGTAACACATTAATAACAGTTCCAGATCCAATAATTGTTCCAGTGTTAAATAAGGTGTAAAATTGGCTTCCAACTATATTAAAAAGCTGTGTATACATATGAGATATTGACATAAACACACTGAAAATGAGTGTTAAATAGACCAATGTAACAGGAGTAAATAGTTTTTAGGTGTACTTAATAATTTTATAACATTGATCACTTAATATTTCATGTATGCCATTAGATGAGATGATAGAAAATTTTGTTTGTCTAGGTTTCTTAAGAAACAGTTACTAATATGTAGACTCATTTTCAAAACAATGTTATCATTATTAGTAATTTATCAACCTCTTATTTGAATTTGATAACATGAATATAAATATCAAAGACATAATTAGCATCATGATAACCAACAATGAGTTCATTGGCCTACACCTTTACAAATTTAGTTTCATTAAACACTGAGGTGATGTTGTCACCTTAGATAAAAGCATACAAGAGTGTGACTTACCGTCGAATTCCTATATGGAGCTCCTTGAGGGTTATATGGTGGCATGGGCCTAGGAGGCCAGCCAGGGGCTGGGCCGTAGCCCGCCGGCGGTTGATCATAACTGTTAGGATAGCGATGCGGCGGCGCCCCACTGGATTGTAAAAGCGAATTGAGGGTCGGCGTCGGGCCCGGTGCCTGCGACACCGCCTGGCCCGGAAAGAATCGCTGTTGAGGCGGCGGTCGCGGTTTACCGGGAAAACCGGGCCGCGCCGGATAGTAGGGATCCGCGCCCTCTGGGTACCTATATTGTCCATACTGGTCGGGCACCGGGCGCTCACCGGGCCGGTCGTGGCCGGGCGCCTCGCCTGCGTCGCGCGGCTGCCCCGAATCGGCCGACATCGGCGACTTGCTCTTTGTGTTCACGACGCCATCGGGCGGAACGCGCCCGACGGTCTTGTCGGTGCCGTTTTGTAATAGAGCGTTTCTAGATTCACTGAGCTGTTCCGATGGATTTTGATCTACGTTCGGTTCGCTACGCTGAGACTCAGCCTGCGTCGCAGCCATGTTCGGCTGGTGGCGGCCGTCCCCGCTAACGCTCGCTCTGGCGATCGACCGGCTCGCTTACGTTACATCGAAAACGGGCGTCGGATTGCAAAACCGCGACGCAGACACTTCCATCACTAATAAGCCGTTTAACTTTACACTAAATGTAACGCGAAACTGACGAAAAATCGTTCACCGAAGCACACACATCGATCACATATCTACTCCATTGGCGTAAACGAGGTTATGGAAAAGGTTACATATCTAGCGGGCGCTTTTGTCATGTTCAAACGGAACATTTCATATCACTTGCACATTTGTAACACTTTGGACGCATTCACTTCTTCCAAAACTCATTCCTTACACCGCGAAACGTAATGATAATCAAAAACAGAACAATAGAATCACGAAACTTCCAAAATTATTAGCGTCCGCCATTAGCGGACTTGAAAATCTACGGCGCTTGTCGACGCTTTTGCCTATCTTCACATCGGTGACAGAAAAATAAAAATGTGGACGCTGTAGTATTGTTCGGAGATAAATACCTTTAGATATACTTTTATTTCATGAATATTTTGGTGAGTCTTACAAATTGAGCTACAAGCACCAAACATAAAATTAACCAAAAATTATCTGTGCATGTTTACATTTCCGTAATATTGCGACCACGTAGTAACTACAGTACTACCAACATCATAATCGAATAAGACTTTTTCCGCTGGCGCCAACAAATTCGTTGCTAAGTTCAAGTTGCTTTAAATTATTATATATTGTTTGAAACTAAAAGCAGTCCACAGTTTATTTTATACATATCATTAACACAAAATAAACCATTTATTAAATTCACAAGTGTTAATATCCATATTTAAAACAACATATAACCTAATAAACATTGTATATGACCGGTAGTTATACCAACATTGCATGAAAACGTGCTTTGACAGCACAGATAAGCATAAAGTTACATGATCACATTACAAGTGTGTCACATTAAATTGCATTAGACTGTACTAAGTATATATCTCAAAAAAAGAAATAATATACTTGGTAAAGTAAATATTCAATTTGATGTTATATTTAAAAGCCACAGCAAAAAATCAATTATTTTAAATAATTTGTTTAAATAACATTCGCAGAATATGTTAAAAAATCTTGACGTACGATGCATTTCGTTACCACATAATATTTATGATTTAGGTACAAAACACCTTTAAAAGTTTGAAAATTATGAAAACAAGTATGAAAACAGTTATTGAAATAACTTCAATGGTGTGGATAAAAGTATTCCTATCTGTCAATACTGTTTTCTTACAATTTTCTTTCAGCATTTAATTCCTGTATACGCTTTGCTATAGTTATTCACCACTTAGCATTATCTGAGTTAGCGTTAGGTTATCAATGCAGGCAAGCAAGTAATAAGCAATAGTGTTGCCAACTAGGCGACAGTGTTGTCATTCGTTCAGGAAAAATATTGTATCATTACCCGCAGGAACATGATATAGCAAGCAAGTGATGCGCGGATAGGACGCTATAAGACAAAATATATGACACCTATAGAACGAAGTACTACAAGAGGCTTCCGAGCCTCAATACAGATAAATGTTTGTTTTTGGCTTATCCTTACTCTTAGTTTAATATATTAGTTTATTTTCTCTTACGTACTTATTTCGTGTACAATAAATGAATGTAAACATTTTTGTAAAAAGAAATACTTATTTAATTGATTTTTAGACAGATAACAGTGCACCGAATATGCATATATTAGTGATATAAATTTTTCTCATCAGAGGTTATTTAGAAAGAGTAGTGAATTAAAACTTCTTAGATGTCTGGAGGATTATGATTTATTAACGCTTGAAATGCAGATTTTAGCCTAAACCTATTACTGCTGATTTTGTGGTTTATTTCACATACCGCTGAGCCCAAATTATTAAGAAATATAGGAAAAATAGGTAGAAAGATTAGGTGATATTGAGGTATGTACGCCTGGGACTGTAAGATAGGTTTTCATGAAACGACGACCTTCTTGCGAAATTATGTAAACTGTAATATAATAATCCCTTAGTAGAGTATTTAAAGTTTTTCATGCTTTATAACGGAAAAATCTATTCATGGCCTAACTTTCACGTGTTTACTTTTTCTTCTTCATTAATACTGCAAGCAGTTGCTATAGAGTTAATGTATGTATAGGAGAGCTGACTTAATAAGAGACCTATTCTCAATATGCTCTTTATTATCGCAGAAATAACTTGATCAATTTCTAATAACACATCCAAAAATAAATGTAGAAGTTCGATCTGAGAAAATTATTAATGTTGCTGTTAGGACGGCAAATATTTCCAGACAATGCTTGAGTTTCGTATAGCCTTGTCTATGATCCCAACGTCCTATAGGATTGCTTCATATTTTTTATTAATTTATCTAACAGTGTACTGGCCAGCAAAGATAATGTATGTAACTAAGTAGATAATGTTAGTCAATTGAGTACACTCGAGACAAACTAATAAGAAATATTTGTCAACCAAGACGCAGCAGCTAGCGGCAGTTTCGTCAAAAAGAATTTCCGGTACGGCAGCTACAATGCATAGAATTGCGTGCGACATAGATTAAAAAAGTCAAATAAGGCTAATGAATACTTTATGTCAAAGCATTATTTTAATTAAAGCTGAAAGTTCAAATTGGCTCATAGCTGTTAGCAGGTGTCATACAATACTTTTTAGATAATAATGTTTTAACTGCCTCTATGGGAATATTCTATATTCAAATTTGTATCACTATAGGTTTAAATTATTTTTACAATATTATGTTACATAACACAGGCTAATTCGATACTTAAACCTTTTTCGTGTCGATGTCTTATTTTGATGGAATATTAAAGAGAAAACATAAAACAAAAATATTTGAAATTAAACAGTAGGTATAATTAATACAATAATTGAAGAACATGGGCGGTTTTTTTGGTTATCGAAATCAATTCCTTGAATAATTATGAATAGGATTGTATATAAGTTTGGCTCTGTGAACGCTTCTTTGTCCCTAGCAAAGGAAAATGAAAAACCAGAAGTCATCACTCATTTTTTAAAACAGATTTATTTCGTTTTTGTTACATAGGAGTTTCAAATTTACATGGATGCAAAAATATTATCTTCACCAATAACAAGTTAGGTACGTTTTAATGTAATTTTGATAGCGATTTAGTGATTAGGTAATAAAATATATTGATTATTTTCTTGTTATCTTAATATAGCAAAGAAATAAAAATTTAAAACCCTACTGTTACACTTATACAGAAATTTTTTTACAGTCAGGAAAGGTAACGAAATGGTCCCAAAATGAAGATTTTGGAAGGGTTAATTAATTATTATCACATTAGTGCCTAAAAAATTTTTACATCACGTAATTGTTGAGAAAAATAAAATCGATGATACATACATATTCAACTGACTTCAAAACTCCCAACAGAATTTTTCTACACAAATCTATAAGGAATACTTTAACATTTAAATTGAGCGAATGATTATAATACGCCATCTTATATATTTCAATTTTTATTTCATAACATAAACGTAATTGAAAAATCTATAAAAATCCTATAAAAAGTACACATAAATTAGTTATGGCATAAAAATTATATCTAACTATAAATCTCGAATTAACCTATGTAAGTACAGTGATCACGGCATAAATAGAATGGAGCAATGTGATGACAGATCTATGAAATACACACCTAGAGAGAATTGAACGGATTCCCATACATTTTTATATTAACGAATCTAGTAATCTATTTTCTCAAAGCGTCATTTTGTGCTGAACTGTACAGAAACACGTCAGTAAGTAATGTTAAATGGAAAATTTTATTTAAACAATTGTGGAAATTGGAAATCAAGAAAACTTACATACAATTTTTGTTCCGATCGGAATGTTCAGGTCCGTCTGCTGCTAATATGGTTACAATATTACACTTATGTAGATACATCACTTTTATTTTCGATATGCCACTAAATTACATTCCAGATAAATTAATACTGAAACAGTCTCAGTGCAACATTTACTTAGAACTATAAGGCAAATCGTTTCAATTTATTCATACAATTTCACATTCATCATAATATTTATAAGTAGATTGTTTATCGTGTCTGACACCATTATTACTGTTTTAAATGTCTTTCACTCAACGGGATTGTCCTTGTGGAACTACGTCAATCAGGAGGATCCGAATTCTGTCATCCACGTCAGATATTTCTGGATGTCGCCCTTGGACACGGACTTGTTGCACTTGGCGAGCGCCTCCATGAAGTCCTGCTTGGTCACTGGCAAGTCCAGCTCCTCCTTGGCAAGTTGCTTGATCTGTTCTGGCTTTAGGCCCGCAATTTTACGTCGCATGGACATCATGGAGGCGTCCCTGTGGAAGGTATAAGATATATAACAAATTATAACATCATACTGTTTTAGTTTTTGACTGGTATGAAGATTACAATAGTAGACCTATGGCTTCATATGAATGAACATCCAAATACAATTTGCTAATTGTTACCATTACAAAAACCGTAACTTTATATAACTTACTTGACAACTGGCACGTTTCATAATCTGATAAATATCTTTTTAGTAAGATAAAATTTAAGAAACTTATGATTAACGGGGTTTAGGTAATATTTTACAAACAAAATTCAGCAGTGGTTTTTATGATTTGTATACAAACCTGCAAACATTGGTAATATCCGCGCCCGAATATCCATCCAGTTTCTTGGCGATGGCCCTCAGGTCCACCTCGGGGTCCAGCTTGACCTCTCGGAGGTTGATGTGCAGCAGAGCTTCGCGGCCTTCCTGTGTGGGTAGCGGGATGTAGATGCGCTTTTCTAGTCGCCTTCGGAGCGCCTCGTCGATGTCCCAGGGAAAGTTCGTAGCGGCTAGTACCATCACCACCTGCAGTAATTACCATATTAACATTTTAAGTATGGTGTTGAACATATTTGAAAAATATCAGCTAGTTTTATTAGCTTGCAGTAGATTTGTAAGTGGATGTTAACAGATGTATTTAAATTTTATATTATTGCCGGTCCGCCGGTTTGAACAATTCACATGTAAAATAATATTACACCTTTATTTTCTCGAAGGGACGGCCAGAGGGGTGTATCACGATTCCATGATATATTAGTCGCCACATACGTTGACGAATACGGGGTGAATCTACTGTCATACACTGGCTACAAAATCCTGAGTATTGTTAGGAAATATGCTGTAATCCTTCATTCGACGCGGGGTTCGAACCCGGACCTCTCAAATCAGCAGTAGCTTTTGCAACCGTTCGACTAATGACAAATAAAATGTGATGATGTAGGCGAAGGTGTGGTGGTACCTTGGCGGGCTCGTGCGCGGAGCCGAGCCCGTCCATCTGCACGAGCAGCTCGGACTTGACGCGGCGCGAGGCCTCGTGCTCGCCGTCGGCGCCGCGCCGCGCGCACAGCGAGTCGATCTCGTCGATGAAGATCGTGCTCGGCGCGTAGAACCGCGCCTGCCGACCGGCCGTGAGCACAGGGGTTACGGATAGCAGGGGACGGAACAGATAGGCCACACTGCGCTCTACTACATACATACCTGGCCTACGGAATACGAAACTACTACTCTATGTAAAAACAATAGGTACTCGTTATTTTCATAGCTTTAGCCGTTTCAATAAATATGTAGTTCCAAATTAATTCGATAGACTCTAATTTGTTTAAACAATATATTAATTAATTGATTGCCCAAATCAACCGTAAGCACACTATTCATAAATGACACAAAACTTTATTTATGCATCAACGGTACCACACTTGGACAGTGTTTACTTTATCAAACTTTAATAAACTAACCATCTCGAACAATAGCCGCACCAGCTTCTCCGACTCGCCCCGGTACTTGGACGTGAGCGTTGAGGAAGACACGTTGAAGAAAGTGGTCCCGCACTCGGTGGCCACCGCCTTGGCCAGCATCGTCTTACCGGTGCCCGGCGGACCAACCATCAGCACCCCCTTCCACGGCCGGCGAATACCCTGATAAAAAAACAATATAACATTCAACCATTTTCAAATATTAAATTGAAGGGTAGAGACCGAGCTACTCGACTACCCCTTCCCTCCTTTACCCCACTCCCCCTAATGAGGAAAGCGGAAACACAATCTATCATAGTGCATACTTTACTAGTACATACCTGTAATTATGAAGTATGGTGAATTTTCTAGTTCAACCCTATAATTGTTCTGGAATAATCGTCGTGACATGACAGAAGCTTCATCGAGACTCAAACACAAATACTTTTACTGTCACAAAGAATAGAAATAGTGTAATACTAGTGATTAAAGTTTTTCCAAATTATTACATATCAATGTATCGTTTTCTTTTATTAATTTCGTTCCAATATTTCTCACCTTGAAGAAGTCAGGCATCCACATTGGCAAGACTACAGCTTCTTCCAGTAACCGCTTGGCCTCCGTCAGGTCGGCGATGTCGTCCCATCTTATACTAGGATTCTTTTGTACTATATCTCTTTCTGTAATTCAGAGTAAAAAGAACAGAATTAGAATTTAGATAAAATGTGTACATTGACGTTGTAATACCATTCAATATGTAAAAAAAAATCATTAAAAAGTAGAACCGTTTCTAGAATGTTCTATACAGCGTATGACAGTCAACACCTAAATTTCTAGCGTGATAGACGATGGCGTTGGCTTTTCACCTTTTAAGTTGAGATGCTTATCCAAAGGTGGAAATAATGGTTACTAATGATAGTAAGTAATAATAGAATGCAGATACGGATTTGAATTGAATACGGATAGCATTAGGACAGTAGAGTATACGGTGGTAGCGGCTGGGTGAGATCTACGAAGGATCGTATATTATAGCACATGTTAGGAAAGAGAGAGTAACGGAGGGCAGCACCCACCGAGCATGTCAACCAGGTCCACGTCGGCGGCGGAGGCGGGCTCGAAGCGC
>DWME01000347.1:0-35853 GCA_018244795.1 Parelbella ahira ahira | reverse complement strand
GCAGACTGTGAGTCGCTACTAGAAATTAACATATTTACTGTAAACTGTTTTTCCGGGCAGGACGATGTCTGCCGGGTTCGCTAGTAGAAGTATAATAATAACCTATTAGTTTTTGTATTCCAAAGACATGTTAAGCGAAGGAATTCGATGACAAACATGAATAGGTTTGTGGGTAAATAAAACCTGTTTTAGTTAATGTCAATATTTTCCTAAAGAAGGACCAATGGTTTGAGAAGATAAGACGTTCGATAAAAGTTTGTATACGAACCTCCGACGATGCCATAGACAAAATATAGATATTCAACGCTGCTGGCGAAGTACGAGAGTCCGAAAGCGATGCTCGATATGATACTGCCCAGAATTGTGACCACACGAAATCCGTACCTGTTAATTAAAATGTCACTTACATTAAATACTGTAAAGAAATATATATTTATAATACAATTTCTCAATTCCATAATAGGTGTACAATGCGTATCAAATAGTTGAAAAATGCATAGGTACCATAGATAGCAAAAAGAGTTATTTTTTTATTTATGTTATGAACATAAACCAAAGACAAAAGTAGTTTTTTTTTGTCCATATAACTACTCAGAATTCAATTCTGCCCATTTTTAGTAGGTATATATATTCTTTAGTACGTTATCTTTTTATTCAAGTTTTATGCAAATATTAGTACAGAATTTTAATTTCGATAGAATTATTAATAGTTTTAATCTTCATAATTGAAATATGTAATTTTACATCAATCATATAACTTACTTGTTCGCCAAAGCTGACACAAAGGGCCCGGCTAGAAGGTAGAACCCAGATAGCAAGGAGAACACAGGAGCCACGTGTCCTGTGCTGGCCTGTTGGGGAAAAAAGATTACACCTCATATTTTCATCTCAAATTTCAAGAACTACCTGCCTGCTCCTATTTAGGTGACATTTAGTAAAATATTATATGACACAAAATGAAGCATATATCTATAGATAATAAAATTAATTTTCTACTATAACTTGTCTGAGATCATTGCAACCCCTCTTTCTTCCCCTAAACAGCAATGCTCGTAGTATGGTGTACCGATTTGAGATCATCCTAACTTTCACTTTTTTATTTACCGCAGTCGATTTCCAACATCATCAAATTAAAAAATTCAACAGCAAAGTGCCTTTACAGACTTCATTCAAATTTTTGCATGAAGTAAATGTTAAGCAATACTTCAGTTTATAGATGTGTTATTTTATTCAATATTATTAATTCCTCATTACGCAAAGTTTCTTACGTAATAGGTAGCAATTTAGATAGAAGATAGTCATTATATTAACGTTGCACCACGTATGTTTCCTATATTAAAAATAATTAAATCGAATAATTAGTAATAAAAACAACGCGGATAAGATATGTATACACCAATAAAAAAGTGGAAGTGACACTTCCCAGAAACAAACGTTTCCGCTCCGAGACTTCCATGTGACCCAGTAGCCTTGATAAGTGACAGTGATACGAGTGTGACCGTTCTCCGCGCTGCAGTCTACAAATCAAATTAGAATGACATCGAAAATATCATTAAATACCTACAGCTTTTTATTGATCGCCGATAAAGGTAGAATGGCTAGAGCGAAAACTGTGGGTAGACGGAGTGACACAAAAAGTATGTTTCGCTTATTACTATAGTAGTATGTTAACTGCCAGTGAGAAGTTAGAGACGGCTGGAGCGAAAACTGGGAGTGGAGATATTGACAAATAAAATATCTTTAACTTTTTTCATCAGAGTATGTTAATTGCCAGTAAGAAATTAAAAAGGTTAAAGCGAGGAGGTGAGTGTTTTTTTTTATATATAGGCTAGCTTTTGAATGGATACACCTGGGATCATATCGACAAATATTTAACTGATATTTCAAATTTCAACCAGTTGTGGCAATCTAATGTAACTATATAAATAGAAATAATGAGTGGTCGTCGCAATCCAAACACATTTATTCATCTAATCACAGATGGCGCTCCTCACGATAATAAATATTTATAGAATCTTAGATAGATAAGTCTTGACATTGATAAATTAGAACGCCTCTTGTTTCAGCCCGTGTCGATCTAATAAGACCTATATTTCTATATTTTGACTGAATTAATACGATGTGTAATATGAATGAATGAATGAGGCTTAAAGCTTGACATGTTCATACTCCTGACGACTATAAATATTTATCAAATCTCAAACACAGGTCTTGTCAATTATTAAATTGGAACATCGCTCGTTTTAGCTCGTGACGATCTACCATGAATTATGTATATTAGTCGTTGTGACAATGTTAATGGGTACGACGTGTAATATGAATGAATGAATTTAAGGCTGGACAAATTCATTCTCCTGATGACTATTTTCCTTTACCGTTACTACAAATAATATTTATTTTCATAAAACAGAACGCAAATAATATTGAATCTTAATTTAACGTAACATCACATCTGTAATCACCGAAGAGGTAGGCAAAGGGTTAAAGTACACTCCCACGTTTCACCAGTTACGTTTAAATCCCATGGAATAAGTGGTGTGCCTATTGGCATACACCGGGCACAAATCCAGACTCCGAGTCAGTACTAGAAAAATCTAATAGTACCCGACGCAGGATTTGAATCTTCCGATTGGCAATCGCGCTTGCAACGACTCGCCTAACGAGGCAGTCAAACATTAATTTAATTTGAATTATATTAGTACAATGTTAATATTATGCGTGATATAAATGAGGTTTGAGGTTTGACGAGTTCGCGGCGCCCGCCACCGATGCTAACGGAAGCGTGCGACGCAGACGCTACGCCTCGCTAAGTTTGAATATGTACAACACGTTTGTGTTCGCCGAGCGCCTATAATCTACGAAAACACAGACTGCCTATAGTTTAGAAAGAAAAATTGTGGCGCAGATAATTTTAATCAGACCATCGGAGCCTTGTTACGAGATGATTTTTATGTTGTTATTTCTTTGAATTTGAATAGTATGATTTTAAATAAACGTGTCATAATTAACATAATGCTATATCATTCATATGAGCGTTATATTATTATGTTACATTATTGCTTATATTATGCGCATAAAATATCTGAGGGTTTCTATGATTGCATGACATGTACAGTCGTACACAAAACTAAGCTTCACAAGCGGCCACGTTGTAACTGGTTACGTAGACGCCTGTACCGTAATACCTAACTTCCAATGTCTAGACGCATTTTACTTACCTCGCGCGTCAGTAAAAGGTTATAAATAGCCAAGTAATTCCCTCGATTTTAAACCCTAAAACCTTGTAGTAAGAACCAGTTTTCTATTAACGTGTTTTTGCATTTTTACCTACACGGGTAACATTGTACTTAAGCCAGCTTGGTGTTCCTATTTACTTTGGCCATGATGTCTTCTTGTTAGGTCATTCGCTGACTATTGACATAACGGTATTTAAAGTAGTATATATACATAGTTTGCGTACTGCATGTCATGAAGGCCCTTTGTGAAGCATTAGCATTCAAGATTAGGCATCGTGCCAAGACAATTGTGTGTGCAATTACTTTAAGCATTACATAACATTACAATATAAATTTACTACTAATTAACATTAAAAATCTTTGTCACCACTTGGAGTACAGAAAAAATGTTAAATATATTATTGTATAGTTAAATATTGTAATGCATAACCTTAAAAAAATCTGACACATCTTTATAATTCTGCAAAAATATAAGAAATGAGCTTATTCAGTGACACAAAGCTTATTTTAAGCGTCTCAAGTATTGAATATGTAACTAATCCATTCCAAGCGCTTAATAACTATTGATTTATAGTTGAATTTCGCTCGCTACTTTTCCTACCCCTAAAGACCATGGCATGGCATGACGACGTAATATTAATAATTATAACGCTAGATCGGCAAAAACATGGTTTTAAAAATATAGTTTTACATTTAATTGAATGGCAACATTCCACATTCTCCAAGTATTCCCCTTGTTATTGCACAGTGCAATTGTTTGTTGACGATCTTTTGCGACACGTGCTTCAATTCTTCAAACAGAGGTGCGGGAGTGGTCAATATAAAGTACTCTAGACACATTTGTTGAAGGTCTTCAAACATTGTTTATCGGCTTGTGCGATAGCATTCATGACCTACAACCTCTGTTTATAAATAAACGATACGCCAATCGTGTTCACATATGTATATCATTAGGCGTATCTGTTGCCGGTTTATTAAGAAAATAACTAAAATATGTATAAGAGCACGTCAGGTTTGTTCAGGTGGAGTTTAAGTCCTAGTCTGCCTAAGCTGTAAGAGAGCTGGCGTGATGATATAACAATGTTGCGAGTTTGTTTATACCTACTGTTTTGCAAAGATGGTATTGTTTTAGAATGCTTATGATGGAAGATTTTTTAAATTAATACAGACTAAATTAGTACATACTATACATACATAATATGGATTCGACGTGGTACTAAGCACCTCTCTATTAATAAGGTTAACTTGTATAGCGTTTAAGGTTGTAAGCTGTCTGAAGTATTGCGATGAAATTTACAATCAATATACAATGTTGTTTATTTAACCCATATTTATACAATTTTTACAATGTAGAACATGGCGAAAATTTGGTAAATTTTTAATCTTGGGGTGTTTTCTTTTGCACTAATTTTTGTAGTCTACCAGTGTAAGGTTTATATGTGTAGATATTAGTAAGCACAATAGCTTTTTCTAAGCTCAGCGTATTGTTTTTGATATGCTCGTGCCACTCAGTTATCAGCGCCTTCTATCTGACCCCCTATCTGTTTGAAACATTCCGTTTTATTACAGAAATTGTCGTTAAGCCGTTTTTTGTAACTAAAACAGAGACTGTATTGTCTCGTTTAATCTTAAAACAACATAATAAAGTTTTAGTTTAGTTTCCAAAAAGTAATTAAGGAAACTAAAGCAGATTAGAGGAAAAACAAAAACTGGTTTATGGAATTTTCGACGACAATACAATTCCGTGTTACAAAATTTGTCGATAGTTCTCAGAACATCGAAATGGGTTTCAAGCGTCTCGAATTTCATAATAAGAATGCCAGTAGGTTCGTTGCGTGTATTTTTTGTTTACATTTTGGAAAAATGCCAATAGTTGCGCATCGTGGCCGAGCAACGGTTTTATTTTTATCGCGACATGTTTTATCTAGCATTCGAGACGTCTACACACGAGACACGAGATCAATGCAATAAATTGCATTATTCAAAGTGCATTTCTCTCATTTTTCAAGTTCTCATTTTGTTACGGTTCATATAATTGATTAATGCAAGTCATTCTTTATTATATTTTTGTTGACCAATAATAAATCTTACATTAGTAATTTTTTTTCTAAAGAATATTAGAATACAAGAGAGAAAAGAAACAAGCAAAATTGTTAAAATTGCTGACACATATATGCTGATTGCTGATATATGTACACATAATAGATTAACATCAATTATACGTGTAATCATATTAATATGAAAACATTATTAGGAATGCAATTTCATTTAAAAATCGTTCAAATTTACAAAACTTAAATGTAAATTAGGAACAGCGCACAACTTACATATTACCTACGTATATAAACACAAATGATAAATATAAAATAAAAAGCTAAAAATTATCAAATATTTCGAATACCAATTTATCAAAAAACAAAATCGATATTAATCGTTACGTGTTATGATCTATTCGTTACGATTCGTATCGAATTGTTACGAATCGAAAATGCAGTAATGGAGTCTCGAGGTCGACCGCGTGCGTTGAACCCGCATGGAGTGAGCACTCTATGCACCTCCACAGACTTCCACTATGTGGTTAACTCTACATTAAACTGTCCACACATTCCAATACTGCGACATACGAATTTAACACGCGGTAATGCAAATTAAGCTACTTAATTTTGAAATCATTAAGAACAGTCTCGGCCAGGAAACATCTTGATAACGATGTTGCGCAAATAATTACATAGTTTAAATTCTTATTACGTTGGTGTACATTACTGTATTTGAGCTGACTAATACTAGTTTTTAGAGTATGAATGTATCGCATCTTAATTTTTTTATGTATAACAGATCCCTTCATTACATGTAGAGGGTTCTATAAATCTCTATCTAATTTCTAAAGGTTTCTATATAATGATAACGTGTTTGTTTGTATATTTTTTATTACATTACTAAACTAAGAATGCCAAATATCTTTATGCTTAAGGACCTGAGGTGCGTTTTTCTGTGTTTACCGCTCTCAATATTGTATATCTTTTATGTAAACTTTATAAGGTTATCGTGGGTAAAGCCCCCAATCTCTTTAGTTAAAGTATCAACATTTTTCGCCGCAGCGCAACGGTACTTAAAATGAGTTTCAGTCTGAGCTGTATCGTTGATAAAAACCAGGGGTAACATATATTTTTGTATACCCTTACACACAACAATTGCTTTGTAAATAAATTATCCCAGTTGATAACGCACATGAGATTTACAGTCTCTGAAAAGGACTTTATAAAAGATATCGGTGAGAATAAACATTACTACATTAAAAATAGAAATCTAAAAGCTAGACACAATGAAAAAGGTAAGATTATAAATACATGAAGTTAAAGTGTGCTTTCATAATAATAATGTTTTATACATTTTAATATATTATTACAGGAATTTTCTATAAACAAACCGTTTTATTCTCAAATTTAAAAGTGCGTTCCATTACAACTACACGCGATATATTTCAATATTTAATATCAATTCGCAAACTTGTATTTCTTTATATAACGTTAATCTTGATTTACATATACATAATTATAATGGAAAATTCCGACGAATCGAATCGAGACAGTCGATTGGAAGCCAAAACGAGTTTACAACGTATAGATTGATGTTGCTAAAGTATTCCATTTGGATGTTTTAAAGGTTGAAATGCAACCACATTCGCACGTGACACGTTGGTTCGTTTCGTTTTACCCATGCTCATAAATAAGCGACGTATTTCGTGCAGGGAAATCAACTTAAGGTTTCGTTATTATTATTGTAACATTAGGCCAGGTACCTCACGTGGTAAACAGAGAGGACCGAGTGCACCGAGAACTACTAATAGTATTTTCTGGTAAAATCTCTCAAAGTGCTTTCCAAATAGCCTTGTTAAATGCCTTCTCCAGATTAGCAAAACCGCATAAAACATTTTTAAAATTTAGAGAAATAGATACCTACAGACATCTATGTGTATGTACTATGTAAGTACTTGTATTATGTATATTTTTTTTATTGTATTACAGCCAAATGTTTGAGTCCGAATAAGTAATATGGCATCAAATTGTACATATTTCTGTTGGGTTTTTTCTATTGAGTAAGAACTTAATAAACTCAAAACCCATTTGTGACCGTTTACCTCGTTTAAAAATAAATGCAAAGAGGGTTGCATTCGATGACTCATATCTATATGGGGTGTAACTACTTAAAATGATTACTGAGCAACGCAGGCCGCGGTCGGCTCCTGCATGGATAAACATGTGGTATGTAATAAGGGCTTTAAATAAAATGCTGGTGGTAGTTTTGATGTTGGTCTATAACAAGCTCGTTATTTTTATTATTACTATATAATTACCCCAGGTCCTCTGCGATATAGGTAGAGAGCACCGAGGGGGAAATATCCTTATACTCGTACACCTAGTATTATTCTTCCACATTCATCATTATTATTAGATCGCCATCGCATCGGGACGAACGGCGTCCTACACTACGCTTGCCGAGCCGCAGTCTCCACCCCAGAACGCGCGTACTCCACCGGTTGTCGGTTCTTCGGCAGATATGCAAATGACGATCTGCGAAAGACTACAGCAGATGCTGGATACGACAAGCCGAGGACAGAACGCGATGGAGCTCATTGCGGGAGGCCTATGTCCGGCAATGAACTGGGATAAACTGATGACGATGAATTTATTATTGACATTTTTATTATTTTAACTTTTAATTATTGACATTCTCTTTAGTGTTTAGAGTGTTTACTTTACTTTACTCTTTAGTGTTTAGAGTTTTTTTTTTTCATTTTATTATTTGACATCATTTAATTTATTCATTTTACTAAATTGACAGTTGTACCAATGACATTGACTATGCCATCGAATTGGGACATCTATTATGATATAGTCTAAATTCTAATTGTAATAAATAAATAAATCACGGACTTCATACATGCACGCGGGTAATTAGAGTTTAGACTAGAAAAAGTTCGCTTTTGACATGAGTTATATTGACAGCACGCCCAGGGCTACACTATAGGGCGAATATGAACTAATGTAAGTGTGACAAGGTTCCAGAATTAATTAGTGTGTTGCTGCTGTCGCAGTGTCTCCGCAGGTTTTCTATGACGTCATACGACTGACGCAGAGAAATGATTAAACGAAACGCTGGAATGTTACGGGGCATTTAGATATTATATGGCTTTTTTGGGTTTTAAGTGGCTCTTGGGATTTTACGGGGATTTTTTGGTATTATATCTGCTATCTTGTAATCCTTTGAAGTATAATCTTATTATTTTTAACTGCACTGATGATGTCAGTCTTCACGTGTCATGATAATACTATTCATAGGTGTATTTATAACTGAAGGCCTTGTAAATTGTTTACATTAACATGCACTTAATGCGTGTTATCATAATATTGTCACGCCAGGTCTCTTAGGGTGTGCGTACGGAACACTGAGTGCCAATATCTCAGTTCTTACAGACCTGACATGTTTCTGCTGTATTCGTTATCCTCTTCAAAAACGAACGTCGTTTTCAGTTTCCTTAATACCTACATATAAAAGTGAACAGTTAAATTGAAAGTGTTGGTAAAAGCGAAATTAATAATTCGTAAATTCACAAGGAAAAAAATTTGTAAAACGTTGAATTTTAAATAGTCGACGTTGGAAACTTTTTTATGAATAATTTTAACGCACGATATCTTTATAACGCTCGTTCGAATTTGATTTGTTAGTGGCATTTGGCGCAATTTTTCAAATAAAAAAAATCAATATTTGACGTTAATAAGTTATTTTCGATTATTGAATGTTTATGAAATTGATGAAAATATTTTATCATATCTAAGTCACGATGTCGTCGGTTTCCCATCGGTGATTTATTCTCGAAATACCCATACACACACCAACAACGAAGTGAAAACAATAACTACACTTTGTTAGGAAATCATCAATTTGCAAAGCGGGAAGATAAAAAAAAACAATGTAGGTGCCTCTGTTTTGAATAATAGGTAATAATAGTGGCAGTGGCGAGTGAATGTACAAATGAATGAATACTGGTCAGTCGCTCGCGAACGACGGCGCTGAGGCCTTGGCCTTAACATTATGGTAATCACAGATGGCAGCCAACAGCATTGTTACGATCAAGTTGTCGGTAAAATGTAATCTTAAACGCAATCAACAATTTTGTCATGTTAAAAATCTTTTTCATATTCAGTAAGCTGTAAATGGCAGTAAACATTCCTATAGTCGCTTATCTGAGACATCTGGACATGAAAATAACTTGAATTCTCAGTTCTTTTATACACAGTTTTTATACTCCAATACTGAATTCATTATTTCATATCACTTACACATTGGCATAAATTTTAAGTTATAATGAATTGCAGGAGATAAGCAAATATTAATAATAACTGTTAGGTAATTTTTTTGTAATAGTAGTCTGTGCCAGTTGATTTGTTTTGATACTTGAGATCTGTATCGCATGTTGATTCTAGGTTGCTATTGGAACGATAAAATATCGTTTAATAAATTCCAACTACGACATTACACTTATTTTATATTAATTAGACTCAGGTTTTATCTCTTTACGATTCAACATATTCTATGATTGGCCGTCGATTCCAATCATTCGACGCGAGAACAACAAGGAAGTTTATTAATGTACTAAGTCACATTTTGTGGGTACACGCCATACAAGTTATTCAACAGCGAATGAAAATATTTATATTATCGTGACATAAAACCGACGAAGATTTAAAACGAAAACACCATTTATCTGTTTATTTAAAAACACAGCGTGGTGTACGTGTTACTAAATATACATTTAAATGACGATTAATATGAAGTGGTAAACTGTTATCGTAAAACGAAACGGAGGCACGGTTGTGACGCAACGGCGCGAGCGCGTGCGAGCGGGAGCGTTGCGAGGGTGTGGTCTATATTGGCGCCAAAAATAGCGTGTGCGCGAGTCGATTGTATATCGACTCTTCACAATGTTTTATACTTTTGTGACAACACACAAAATAAGTATAAATTTATTGTAATAATATTTTACGTAATATTTGCAATAATATCTAAATATTAAATATAGTATTTGCGTATTTTACATATATGTATAATTATATGATTTGTGGAACAGTTTATAAAAAAATCGCTGTTGCCCAATAGCCGCCTACCAGAATCCTTGTAAAGGGGAATGAATTACTGCCATGACATGACTTTAAACTGATTACATAATTGTATTAGCTGACCACGTGGCGCCCGCGCCGCGCCGATCCGACCGCGTAACGTTAAGTAAAGATGAACTAAACACGTGGTAATAATAACCTTTTTAAAAGCGCCCGTGCTATACAGAACTATCACACTTTTCCTTAGCAAATATTTTTATGGATAGAAAAAAAAATTTAGGTAGACGAAAGTCTTATAATTTTATTTTTAAACATGCTCAGCGATTCCGCACAGAAAAGCTTATCAACGAAATCTATTTGAACTGTAAAAAAAACAAATAAAAAAACTGACAGACCGTTACTATATCCAGTGAATGCGCATTTATAATATAACTTATGAAAGCACATTTTAAGCGGATGACTGTGGGCTGATAAAAATAAATAAGGATAAGCTTTCACAAGTGCTCATTATGACAAAGCCATATGACAACTTGCCATATTTTTTGTCTCTAAGAAAGTTCAATGAATTGTTTGAAAGTCTATTTTTCCTGCTCTACCAGTCTACCATACCGCCTAAACAGCCAACTACATCCTACACAGCCTAAAGAGGCACTCAAAGTTAATGAACGATAACAATGTTTGACTTTCATTAACTGTATGTATACACAGAGCTTATAGAAGCGCTCGTAGCTCTGACGTACTTGTAGATTGCAATCGATTTGTAAAGCTTAGTAAGTCCGGGCACGATCAGCTCCAAAATGAATGACTTCTAGCGCCATGTGCTTTTTACGACAAGCGACGTTTTATGTGCTTCGTAGGGCTCGTTGGACAGTCGGCCTGAGTTGTTATCGTTGGCCAGTAATTGTGGAATCTTGTTGAAGATTGTCAGTATTGGTTTGACACGATGGCCTACAAACCTACCGTTCTCTATTTGCACTGGAACAGCTTGAGGGAGGACGCTCTCGGCCAGTAAGAATTGCGGGTAATAGCCGAACGTTGCTCATGTTTCGCAAGTAGTTTCAATAAACGGTCAAAACTAACAAAGCTGTTTTGACAGATATAAGCTTGATTAAGTTGTAATTTAGGCTCTTAGGCTTATTCTGATAAAGCCTTATTCATATTAGGTATATACTGAACATCTAATTCGGCCTTTACTTCATAGAATTAATTTAATAATATCGATGATATCACTTATTAAAAAATGACAGGTGTGTCTAATTGAATAAATCTAAAAGTAGAATAACTGACATCGCCGGGCAGTTGAGTGGAGAGGAGTCAGGAAAGCACATCAAAACTGTTGCTTTTCTAAATTTGCTATATCTATGACATATTTCTCTATACGAAACGTCTTGTATTGGAGGAATCTACTTGCTTGTTATAATATTCTCACAAATTATGAAAAAGATTTTTGACATAAACGAATATGGAAATTGCAAGAAACTTACATGAAACTCTTTTTCAATGGAAACCTGCACCAGGCCTCCGGAGAAGATGATGCCATCGATGAGGAAGTTGCATATGAACGAGGCTGCAACGATCACCCAACCCCATCCCCCATCTGGCGGCACTGCCTGTGGAAAAACAAGCATTTAATAGTAGGAATAATTTTACGTACATACATTTTTTTTTTCCACCATTTTATCGCTCCACTCTTGGGACATAGCTCCCCTTTCAGGATGAGAGGATCGAGATAAATTGTCCTTCGGTTCAATGGGCCACGGCCTAACAGGATCATATATTAAAAAAATACCATTAATATAAATACATTCCTTCCCTTTCCAAAAATACACCATATCAAATTTGCATTCAACTGCAACTTACAAGAACAAGTCACTTAAAAAATTCAATATATTATTGAGATTAAAAATCATTACACATTAAATTTTCGAAATAAAGTATTAAACGTTATTTACGCAAGAAATAAAATTACTTAACTGACATCTGGATTAATTAGTAAGTACTTACAATTATAAAAATCACTGCTCAAATTACTGTGTACGAAGTTGTAGCATTGTGACCATTAATGAATTCAATTTAACATAATTGAAGTTTTAAATTAAGTATTAAGTACAAGTTTTCAATACTTTTACTGCTATTATACTGCTATTATATCACCACGCTAGATCCTTCACGTAGTAAGCAGAGAGCACCGTGCGTCGAATATCTCAAAGAGCGAAGCTTTCGTTAAAACTCCTGTTAATATCCTTTAAAGCTAATAAATTATGAAGACATATAAATTACATTTTCTGTTAACTTGTTAATTTAATGGTCATATAATTCATAAAAGCATACTCATTAATTTATTTATTATATCAGCACACATGTTAATAGTGTGATTATTAGATAATTAATGTAAATAATTGTATATTTTTAATGAATAGAATTTGTTTATAATCAATTACGTAAGTATAGTCATTATGGAAATACATAGATTAGACGTCAAATAATTCTTTCTTATAAGTACCTACTAAAAAAAATTAAAACATCCTCAGTTCACTTTATCAGCAAATGAATATCCACATTTAAAGTCTGTAGTACATTTTGGCATAATCTTAAACAGATATGCATGTATCAGAACATTTAGAATTTTCGATATTGTTATTATATCATCCCGCCAGTTCCCTCATAGAGTAGACAGAGAGGATGGAGTATTAAATATCCGTATCTATGCAGATCTGATATGCTTCTTCTAAATTCATCAGTCTCTTAAAACACTCAATACTTCATATGCATTTTTTAAATATAACCAGCAGAAATGATACATTACACATTCTTCGAACTTCACATCACCCAAGCCGTCGAGAGCACGCGGTGATAAAACAACAAAGTCAGACAAAGTCATACAGAATATTTATATACGATTCGATATAATATATTCGCAAATTTCTCTGTATACTACTCAATGATTACATAACACCGTCTTGATTGGTGAGCCTTGACACCGTAGCTTGACACTTGATATTTGAATCACAACAGATAACTCTTAAAATAGTTGTCATCGTTTATTTTCATTACGATTGTATAGCACGTAAACCGTACTATTCATACAATACAACGGTAAAAAGACATAAATATGTAAGTACTGTACGTAAAATATTTGCAAAACTATAACAGAACTGAAACCTACATACATCGTATCCTTATAACAACAGTTTCTTAATTCAATTTTCGTTTGATTATTACGTTTATTCTTTATGCAAAAAGTAATTGACTGTTCTAATTAATCGTGCAATAGTGGGATGATAAATTATTACGAGTCATGGTATAAACATGCTTTATATTTCGCGTAAATCTGTTATATTTTCTCGCAACAAGCGAAGAGTTAAAGTCTAGTTTAGAATAGGAATAATAGTTATTTCGCAACTTAAAAACTAATTTTTTTTGTTACTATATGTGTTAAAAGTTTATGTAAAATTCGTTTAAAATGGTTCATGCTCGTTATTTTAATTTATTATACGTACATGTGACCATGAGATAAAATCTCTTTAAAACTCTGTTCTAACCTAACTACACTAATAACGATATCTTGTAATATCTCCAGACAGGACTGTCTAACCGCATATTACACAGAATTTATATAATGGTAACCAGACGTTTGATAATCTGAACTATAAATATGTATTAGTATTACAAATATTTTACCATTACGTCCTGTGCCTTACGGATCAGGCAGAGAGCAACGAAATATCTCGATCTTACAGTCCACAAATGCTAAATAAACAATTATTAAATACAAATGTATACTTATATACATGCTAAGCTAACTTACAAGATAAAAATAAGTACATGATGAAGGCTACATAAAACCCATGAAATGACATCTGATATGTCAGTCTTAACGAGTGTTGGCCCCGTCACATCTAACCGATTAAAGTAATGCCCTGTTATAAGGTACCCACATATGTAGGTTCAAGGGTATAGATATCTATGCCCTTGGTAATACCAGTTGCCGGTCCATCTGACCACACGATATTTTTTTTTAAATTTGACTCGACAACCAGGCAGACGAGTCACCTAATGTTAATTGGTCACCATCGCCTATGGACATTTGCAACACCCGAGGAGTAGCCAATGCGTTGCCGGCTCCAAAAATAAACGCGTGCAATAAAAAAGTAAAGATTTCTTACGTAATATACGTGCATGAAGATAGTGACGAATGTATTAAATGTATTGTCGTACACAAACTCTAAGGTTAGTGATATGTATTTCGTACTCGGTGCTTTTCGCCTACCCAGTAAGGAACCTCGAATGACGATATTATAATGATGATTAACAAAGAGAGAATTGAAACTGTTATTCGTTGAGAAAAATTTAATAACGTCAATAATATAAAAGAACAGAGTGCGTATTTTTATAATAGATTTTATACTGCAGCATTCACAGCTTTGCTTCGAGTTACAGATGTGCGGAAATGAAGCGACTTCCTCAAAAGCATTTTAGATATAATCTAAGTTTATAAGTTGTGTACACTTGAACATATCTGTTTTGAGTTCTTCTGCTCTATAAGAGATATACCTCTCTTTCTCTGCAGTCTGTTTAAGCCCTTTGGTTTTTTTATCACAGCAATAAAATCATTATCGTCATAGCCACTTCAACCGATGCAATGATAATAGTTGCCATTATACAAGCACTCACTAACTTCTCTGCTACCTTTCGGAACCTTCTCTTTCTCTGACTCTTCTCTTCAGCAGTCTTTTTATACATTTTTATAACTGTAAGCAGTATCATGTGTCTTGAAACAGTTATTATTTTTCTTCCCTTTTATATCTTTTGTTCATTGGAATGTTGGCTCATCGTGAGAAAAACCTGATGATTTTCGTGTTTTGCAACGGCATGTTCCTGCGCATATCGATCTTGACTCCACACCGCTAGGCCACAAATATAGCTGACGGTCAACCGTCTTGACGGTATACAAAACATAGGAGATATGACAGCCGATGATCAAGACGATTGCTGAGTCAAATCAGCTCGAACGTAAGGTCCATATCCCACGGACTTTAGATGGAGTCATTTCATGTTTTTTATTTATTTTCGTAATTTTGGCTTTCACTCGTTTGTGTTGCACATTTTGAGTGATATTTGTCGCACTGTCATTTTTTCTTCTTAAGGTAATTTCATGTGGCCATTTACGATGTGAGTTGTTAATCAATGTTCCTTTTAACATGCGTTTTATTGAAATTGTACAAATCCACAGTGTCCAGTGAATTTAATATTGTTTCAACGTTAAAACTGCATCAAGTACAACGCTTTGTATTTATTTGTGTATTATGTACTTTATACATATTATATTACGTGTGGTATAGTTGAAAATATTTGAAAGCATACTATTTCAACATACATATTTTTATTTATAATAGGCATCTCTTATAATAGGTCCTTTACTCCTACAGTCCTGATCAATTTCTGCTACATTTCTCACTCTCGTACACGCAGATTTCGGACGCTTCTGACAGATTTGATCAGGATAGACAATGGTTTTTCTCGGTACCGTAGCTAATTACAGGTAACATTAATATCGTAATACTAGGTGCTGAAGATCGAGCTCAGTGTCGTGCCATTTGAGAGGCCAATGTCCAGCAGTGGAAGATTACGGGCTGATGATGATGATGACTGATTTTGTAAAAAACTTAACCTTTATTACGATGTACATTTATCAAATAAGAAATCGAAGGCCGTACCAAAGCTGCTTCTGGCTCGCAGTCGTCAGTGGAGGAGTCGCTCCGGTCCAGGCCATTGTCATCAGACGACGGGGACTCGAAGGGCCGTTCATCTGTGGCTACCCGCTGCACCATTGTACGATCTGCGAATGAATTCATAGGTAAATTATTAATACACAAATATGTACAAAAATATGGTATTGGATAATATACAGTGAAAGATCACATTTAAAAAAGAAGACAAGATTAAGGTAAGTTCTTATATGTCATTGTTTCAATTGAAAAGACAGTAGGGGTGAACAAAAAAGTTAGAAGATAATGATCAAGAACAATCCATTGGTATTTAAGAGGTACAGGAAAGTGATTATATCGTGAATGATAGGATTTTATATGATAACTAGAAATCCTTTTTATTGGAAAAGCGTAGTACAAAAGTAAGCAGCAGTTACAAGTGGCCGTTGCCACGAATAGACATCTGCTTCCAACCTCGAACAGGACTGTGGAAATAGGACTGTTAAAATCAGTTAGTGAAGTTAGTACAAGTTGCTAATTCTATATATTTTTCAAAACATTTTACTATCTCGTTGGTCAAGTGGTTGCAAGCGCGACTACTGACCGAGAGATCCTAGGTTCGATGCTCGTGTCGGATACTATTGGGTTTATAGACTATGGACTATCTATCTAGCAGTCACTCGGAGTCTGAAATTGTGCCCAATGCATGACAATAGGCTCACCATCCATTCCACGGTGGGCGTAAACCTAACTGGTGACAAGTGGGATTTTACTATACTCCTCTGCCAAGTTTTTTGGGGATTACAGGCATGATGATACGTTATCAAAATATGATAGAGATACATATACTAATGTAATAATACACTGAAGGCTTACGAGATATTGAATTATTCGGCGCAGTACTGACTTTCAGCTGAACAAATATACACAAAAGGAACAGAATGTTATCATTACGTTATGACGCAGTTAAATGTTATTTTTTGTCGTACAATTAATTACAATTCGGAAAGTGAACGAAACCGCTTATAACTGGATATTAGTAATGACATGCACAAATCTCCTTCGATTTTTTTACAATAACTAAATGTTCTAAATGTTGGAACGTACATAAAAACTTTCGTACCGAATTAACAATCACTTCCTAGTTAAGGTGGAATATTCACTTATATGAATATTCCATTTCACAATATTGTTACTCGTTACGTACTCAACATTGATAGTTATGGTCAAACATCTTACGTATCGTTACAATGAGTGCAATATTATGACGTAAAAGTCAAGAGTCATACATATTTATCAGAAAAATTGAGACATTGCGATGTAGAAATATGATAAACCGATTGTCATGTTACTAATCAAAATTGCACTTCATTATCTGTGTTTGGATTTATTTTATAATTATATATGTGTGTACTCTTTAACAGCTTCGGTATTATACCTACTGCGTAATAACTCTCAAAATGTTTGGTTATTTTTTAATTAGTTCCTGTACGTTTTATTGAAAGGCATTTATAATATATTATCTAAAACTATAATACTCAAAATTGTATTTATATATGTCTTGTCTTGAGTTATAAATATATTGATAGAAATTGAAAATTACTTCTAAATTACAAACATAAAACATGTTAGTGTGTAAAATTCTAAATGTATCTAATTATAATTAACGTTCAAATTGATAACCTTTAAATATCGGCATCTGACTAAAATCGGATATATAAACACACACACACTGACAACAATATACACATGTGTGTTACATGGAAGTTGCGAATAAACTTTACATAAAACTTCCTGCAACGATACACAATCGCAGGTCATAATGTGAAAGTTAAGTCGGTTAATTATAATTGATTCACAACTGCTGATGTCAAATATTATACAATGCAACAGATGTCTAATTTATTTAATTGTTATAAAGTAACATTTTAATGAGACAATTAAATATGAAATATTTCTTTAGATTTCCACGATACCCAATAAACAATTTGAACGATTAATTAGCGCACAATTATTAAAAACAACGACAAATTTGAAATGTTATTTAAATATAATAATATCTAATGTTAATGTGAGAAACATGAAAACAAAACGGTAAACAATGTTGAATGTTTTTTATTAACATAATAATTAATCGAAAAAAAAAAACGAAACGAAATTAATGATAATTTTGTTTAAATTGAAAAGTTTAACAACGGTATTTAAAACAGGATGGAACTGAAAATACATTTCATTTCATTGGACCTTTCAAGTGAAAAACGTAGGAGCGAAACTTTAAATTTTCCATACGAGACCCAACGGAAAACTCCGCCTTGGCTCAATGTACTTAAGATTGGAAATAAACAACAGAAGCCATATTATTTGGATCGGTGACCGTGCGACCCGAGAGTAATTATGTGCGGCTCTCAGCGACTGTTAACATGACCATTATATATATACTAAGATAACGCATAAAGGACGGCGACTCTATGTATGTAGAGTTCTAAGATTGAACAACCAATTAAGCTGCAATTAATAAATCATTTTAACTATTCCAAATAAAATTTCAAATATATTGATTAATTTATTCAAATAAGCAATTTAAATTATTCAATAAATTAGCATTAAATATTCAAATATTAAATGCATAAATAAAATATGGTATTAAAATATTATATGCACACGTTTAATATAGGTACTTTTACCTCCTCATATTTCAATAAAGAAAATAGCTAATATAGGCTGACGACGCCAAACTCAAATGAAATATAAACGTGCTCATTGCTAACGTAATTAACGTCCAGTTGAGAAAAATATTACCTTTTCGACTAAATAGCCTAATTGTTAATTTTATTTTAAAAGTTAAGTTAGGAAATATCACGAGTTACAAGGGCGAAAGAAAACATCGTTGAGGAACCTATACGCGTTAGAATTTTCTACCATATTCTCTAAGGTATGTGAAGATTGCCAACACGCATTTAGCTAGTATGGTATTAATACATACACATACCATGCTCGTAAACCTTCTCTTTACAAGAGAAGACGATGTCCGATGACGATGTGAGAAGAGATGATGTCCAATGAGCGATGAAAAGGTAGATGATTGATGATGTGTCTATAAAAATTCTTAATTGTAATTATTTTGTTGAATTACTTTGAAAATTACGATCACACAAAAAAATCTACAGGAAATAGATCGAGGAAATTTGTTGTATATTATCCGGTATTGTAAAGAACCTTTTGTGTTATTATTATTACAATCTGTCGCTCAGATCAACAGCCTTCTAATGTAATGGTATTAACCTTAATACTTTACTGCTACCAGTTGTGATGTGGTATCCGAGTGTTTTTAATCCTTTGACCTATTAATAACTACTGTCCTTTCTTTTATTTATCACTTTTTGCTAACAGTTAACTATATTTATTTAATTTTAATTATCATCTGTATAATTATTTCATCTGTTAATAATGCAAAAGCGTTAAATGGTAATTTTGAATAACCCGCCTATATTATTTTTTTCTCTTCTTTAAAGAAGACTACCTAATATAAGGTTGTTTGGAAGAAATTTCATTGTAATGGGTGTAGTGTTGATAACACTTACTTAGACAAACTTAGACTCGGACTATAGTTATATAAAATGACGTAATCAGTTACTCGTATTACCAATATGTTACATATGACTGTATATAAAACGTAATAATAACATTTACATGTAAATATTATTCGCATAGAAGTTATAGATACGGCAGTTAAAGATAAGATTGTTATTTTTAAGATGTGAACATCTGTTGGCATATACTTTTATATTTCATCACCATCATTTATTGGTTGGTTTTTGGACATATCTCCTGGCAGAATAAGAAGGCTTAAGGCACTATTTTGCCATTCTAGCAAGGCCTAATACTAGTGGTAGGGTATGTGAATAAAAAAATGGCTTTTATTTGTCCACCATTAGAATGTTTCAGAGAGCTTTGTCGAGAACTCTAAAGTATGGGAGTTTCCCACAGATGTAAAATTTCACCGTTATCACAGGTGGTAGTTTGATTGTTAGTAATTTTATGAAATTAAAAGTAGTTGCCTGGATTCGAATACCCGACCCCCAGGATGGCAGGTGTTACTTTTACTTCAAAATAATTAACCGAAACAAAATTAATAATATTCTCGACAGCTTTAAATTTATATATATGTTCAAAATTATGACTTATCCAATTTAGTTTACGTCTAGCTTTCATTTAGATACCAAACGAATTTCTAAATTATGTAAACTGAGTGGAATTTTTAATAAATATTTTTACTAAATGTGTCCAATTAGAAGCTTTCATAATTGTTTTGTTGAGTTGAAGAGATAAGGGTGCGATAACAGGCGGTTAGTGTTGAACTGTTATCACAGCCAAAGCACGGTGATATCGTCAAAAATGTTCACTTTTATTAAATATATTTCGAAATATTTTTCAGCCCACATTCACTCGTAATTTTGGTACGTAACTGGAGGAACGTGAGACTGTATTACACTCATCTGCCTACCCCTTCGGGAATTGCGTGTAACAGTTTACATCAAATATGACAGAAACAGGCACATTGTGTCTTACAGATTTGGTCGCAAACCGATTATTGTCTGGACTTAGGGTATTTTTACTATGTAGAAAGCGCAGATGCATCCTAAGAAAAGCTTATTCAGGAGCCCATGCTTGCGAAAAACCTATTCACTCTTCTTTTGAGATAGTCATAGATTATGAGTCCGGAAATATTCTGTATCACCGTCTTTATCACAAAAGGTTAGAAGTTCAGAATGAAAAGAGAATTATTATCGTTTTGTTTTGTCTATTGCAAAGTCATAATCGTGAAGAATCCCTTAGAAGGTACACGATAGAGCTTACAAAAAAAATCTAAGACATGTGAAGTCTGCAAACCCATACTTGGCCAGGGTGGCAGACTACTGCCTTAACCCTTTCATTATTCCAACAGTAGAATGCTAAAAGGGTTGAAAGAAAAAAATCATAACATAACAATAAGTTGTACATGTAATTTCATTAAGCATATATATGGTAATATATATTATATATGTATATGAATACATAATATGTGTTGACAAGCAGATAAATTGCTATCATGTTTATGTTCGCGTGGGGTTGTTTACAACAGAGGCGACGGAGCGAGTGCGTTGTTTAGTTTAAACGATAGCGATATTCTTACAATCAACATATTGTTAAGTTCAAGCAATATAAGGTAATGAACATGTTTTTACTTGAAAATTAATTAATTTATTATTTACATTTTGTAAAATGTAAAAAATATCAAACAGTGTCATGAAAATTACAATATCATAGTAATGTCAATAGAAATGGAAATATATATTATATATACATATATACATGTTTATATACATATTATATAATAAATATATATGTTTATTTCTAAGTTTTATCAAATTGTAACTATATTAAATGTAGTTTAAGAGCAGGTACTATTTGAATTCTGATATCATTCATCAATAATACGAAAATTTAAAAAATGGAAATTACACTTGTCTTATACAATTAGTGGATTCTTAATCGGCATTAAATAACAGATCATGGTACTAATGTATTTTTGTAGCCCATCGTTATAACATTACAGTGATGTTATTATCGAAAACCGACATCTCACTTCAGTACGTTCCAGCAACTGTTTTTGAACAACTGCTATCAGATAGGTACATAAAACAACTTAAGCCTGACACCCGCAGTCCCTAGCAGTAACATCGCTCCATGACAGCGCCCTTTTGTGAGATAGCATTTGAACTTGAGGGCGAACATTATCAGTAGTGTTCACGTGATAAAATTTAAAAGCATCCTATGATAATTAATTGTATTTATTTATTTTGAAGCGTCATATTTTGAGATTTGTTTACTTTCATGAATACATAAAGAAGTCAGTCTTGTATACAATTACGAGCAAACCGTCTGTCCCAATATTGTTATATCATCATGCCAGATCCTTTTGTGGAATGCAGAGCGAGCCAAGTGCTAAATACCTTTATCTTTACAAATCTGATGTGTTTCTTCTGCATTCATCAGTCTCTTTATATGTAGGTACATATATGCACTTGTATATTCTTTAACGAATTTTCAAATTATAAATAACAATGAAAGCAAAACTTATCGCTTGTTTGAGAATTCTACAGGGAAATGATAATAAATATTAACATTAAAATTATATTAACAATTAGTTATTGTTTTATTATAAGCGGGTTTCTTTAAAGTGATCTTTATGGGTAATTAATTTTTTTCTTCAGATTATTTTAATGATAATAATTGCAAATGTACGAGTAAATTAGGTGCAATGTAAAGTTACCTTAATATGTTTAACAAATAATTAAACTTCTTAAATACGTAACTGCATTCCAAAAACTAAAGGATATCCAGATGCAATAATATTATCTAATATTTTTAGATAAGAACATTAACTTTAAAATATTATGTTTCATCGCACATATCTGAGTATATATTGTTAAATTTTAATTAAGTACTTGAATAAAGGCGTTGTAAATTATTATTAAAAATCCACTTTTTAGTTGTCTTTGTCCTTAATATTACACGAAGGTGTAAGTATAATATGTACGAAAGTTAGATCTTACCGTTCAAAGATATCACTATATTTGTGTTATAAAAATGCAATGAAGCTAACGACTTGTATCACACCCATACTGTATCTCACTGTGTTAATATATACATACATTATGTACTTATATATCCTACAACATTATGTAAATTTTCAAGTTCTATGTCATTCAAAATACTAGTGTGTCCAGTTCAAGTTTGTAGACTGAGAGCTTGTTGTTTTTCATTCTTTATTCGTTATAAAATTTCAAAATATCTGAAGTGCGAAATTAAAATAAATTATAATTTTTTTTTATGAACAATCTCGTTTCAAAATTGCATCGGCATGTTGTCAAAGGGATAGCCCGCAAATGGCAAATTAAACAGTATTTTTATCTTCCATTAAACTTATCGACTATCTGTAATATCACAATGGAGACAATTGAACTACTTAACGTGCCCTCAAAAGCACGGAAATGCTTATAAATATTTACTAGTAACAATCGCCCACGCAAAACCGCATCCGGCGTTACATACAACTGTACGGAACACTTGCAATCTGTAACCGCATCAAGGTTGTCAGCGATGCACATATTTCATTATAATTTCTATAAAGTTAAAATTCGAATTTCCTTCGGGATGTTTCAGATAATAATCATACACTTAGTTAATTATTTGTTAATTTGTTACGTAAAGGATTTAGATACAGCATAGAAGATACTAATGTATTTCATAACATTGAAGTATTTCAGTTGCACATTTGCCTCCTAGACTATAATTAAAATGTTATCATTTATTAAAGAAAACATTATGCATTTAAAATATACATATGCGTTAACAATGTTGCTTTATAGACTCAAATAGGTGTTTACCCCATAAACATATCACCGTGCACAGAAATACGCTGAATCATTGTTTAGACCTTAGTTTTTCAATTATTTAATGAATTTAAATGCATTAGACTATTGATTCTTTAGAAAGGACGTAAAATACATAACATCACGCCTATAATCCCCGAAGATGTAGGTAGAAGAATGAGTAGACGTATTATATACCTCCAGTTATTATTAATTTCACACTGAGTTAATGCTTTTAAAATAAACGAATTGAAAATTCACTTCCTTTACGCACACAAAGATGTATATATGTGTGTATAAAACACGTGTATATATGTAGTTATATATAAATCAAATCGTTTCGCAAGGAATGTAGTCGAAGCGACTTTCCATGGGCTCTACGAGTTTCCTGTAGGTACTATACAAAAGCTATATGCACACATACATACCCACGTCCATGTATGTAAGTCGAATCGACCGATAAATAATCAGTGATATATGTACATATAAAAGATGCGTACTTGGCAAGGCTGTTCCTACGAGTTGTAATACCATAAGAACATCGTTTGATTTTGTTTGAATTTGAATCGTTTGAATTTGATTTCCATTTTTTCATTTCCATGTTATTAAAATTGAATAATTGAATATTGTAGCTGAAATTAAAACGATATTCGGTTGTGTGTTGAACAGATTGAATATGATCGTGGAAAAAGTTAAGCGTGTTTCACACGAACGACATTTGTAAAGTAAAGATGTCAGTAAAAATGACTTGTAATGAAGAATATTAAGCAAATGAAATATTTACTTTTAAATTGTTTGATTTATAATGTTGTTTTTTTAAAAGTTCTTTTAGGACAATAATTATGTAACCCCGTTCACGAGTCACGTCCAATCGTATAAATTTTTACTTTTCAGCGTTGCAGTTAAAATATTAATGGTTTTCATTAAGTTTTTTCTTGTCGATATGATCATTAATTGAAAATTTTTAATTTTCTTAAATGTTTTGGCAGCGATCATCAAATGCCAAATAACTCATTCCTTTTGGCTTGATTTGTTTCTACATGTACTTCTGCTTGATCATCTGGTCGTTGAACATTCGTCGATACGTCTACGTAGCTCGCAGCTTTAACGCACAGAAAATTTTCCACCGCCACCCGTCTCATGACATTTACACGGGCGTAACGATACTGCTCCATAATAAATACCTATAGAATCATATATATATGTATACACACACACATCCATATATACATGCAAACATAAATACATTATTATACAGAAATACATTTAGTATTCTTTCCTAAAAAGAAATGAAGGTAAGCAGACCTAAGTCTTATCATTCTGAAAGGAGACTTGTATCCAAATTTTAAATGATAAGAGGATTGATGATGATGAAGGACCTAATCAAACAGTCCATGTTAGGCTAATAATAATTAGTAACAAATCTTGAACCACCCGTGAAGTCAAATTCTTATACATTTGTAGACATTTCTGCAAGTACTTAGTATAGGTATAGTAAACCGGATATTTGGTTTTACGCTAATTTCAAAATCTTATACCTACTTTGAATAGTGATTCAAACACACCATATCATATGAAGATAAAGTTTTTTGTAATGCAAGAGCGTCGTACGGCTTGGAAACTTCGAAGTAAACTCAACGCTAACTTTTATTGATAAAATAGTGTAGCTTGGTACCACCATACAAATAGTTACTCCAAGATCTAGACGATAAAAAGTTACCAGATATACATATCTACATATATGGTTCTACGTACACTCGTATCTTTCAATACACATAATCATTTAAATTAAACTCGACAAAATTTTACTTAAAGTTTATAGTTTCTCTCCATCTTACTATTTCTAACTTGTGTACGATTATATTTACAGATGTATTAATGGGCCAAAAAGGAAAAGCTCTTAAACATATCACTGGATTCTGGACACAAATGGACATCATACAAATATAATCTTTCAATATTTTAACGCGATCACGTCAGAATCTAAGCAAATTAAAACGTTTTTTGCGCATTGTATGAGTGGGTATTAAGTTTTCATAAAACTTGTGAAAATCAAATAACGTTGTGCTATCAATAATGATGTCAAATTTGAGCTGATAATATCCAATGAAGTAAGCATATTATCACATGCCCATAAGTATAGTATGAAAAACTTATTATATTTGTTTTATCGCTACAAACTTGATTTGGATTTGTATCAAATTCTATGTTATACCACAAGGCACTGTATTAGGCCCCCCATGATATGTAAATTAGCTAAGTAACACACTTCAAATATTTGCGTTCTTTTCGCCTTTGAAGCCAGAAATCGTCTATAACAAACAGAAAAACACGAGAAACCATTTACAAAATCATAAAACAGCTATATATTTCGAACAGATCGTAGTTTCGTCCTTGTCAAAGACCCAAACAAAATGAAAAAAGTCGTTTACGATTGCATACAAATTGATGTTGTAGAATTACATTAAATATCCAAAGATCGCCTGTACCTTCCAGTAGAAAACGCCGTAAAGAAGGTAAAGAAGAGGTAAGAAGGTACCCGTAAAAGTGAATATAAATTTTTCATCATAAAAAAAACAAATAAATAAACAAAGGTATCTATTACTTTAATTTCGTTTTAATGAGAGATCTTACGTAAAATGCTGTAGGTACACTAAAAGTATGTAGGAATTTCGTGTTCAATGCTCTACATTCGAAGTATTTAGATTACTTTGAATAAAACAAGAACTTTCATTAACACATTGACGGAAAACTTAAGACCGTATTTCACGCAGTTCGCCACCTGTGTTTTTTAAAGATGCACCCAACATATTTTTATGTCGATTAACTTTCATATATTTTTATACCACTTGATTGCTGTGAGTCATACACCTGACTAGTTTTCTACTTAATCGGTGTCCCGTGTTAAGAATTTATGTGTAACTGCATAAGGCAAAGGAAACCTGTACGTTATCTCCGCCGGCGTTGGCGCATACTCAATTCACATTTCGTGTTATGTGCAAGCAGATTAACATTTAATACTTGACAAACTTCCAAAGGTTTTGCGCACGATTTTTTATGTTCTGATTACATTAATCCCACAGCACACTAAACCTGCTCTCTCGGCAGAGGATTATGTGTAAAGCTATGTATGTATGTGCAAATGTGATTTATTGTGGATTACTTGATACCCGCGACTTTGCCTGCGTTGCTTATTATATTATCAATGCGTTTTATGTGCAGAAGAAAAAACATCATAAAGATCTCAAGAAAAAATTACCATGCTTACAAAATTCATTTGTAAACAATACTATTTCATTTAAATGTTTATATAGCTGAATTATAAAAAAGTAACACGGTTATTTGACTGCCTGGCTGGTCGAGTGCTTGCAAAGCGCGACCGTTGTTCGAGAGGCCCCAGGTTAGAATCCCGGGTCGGGTACTATTGGACTGGTACATTTCATCAGTTAACTTTACGTCCCACAATGCAATAGATGGCATTCACCGAACACAGATCCAGACCACGAACCGAACCACGCCTAGAAATTTCCAGACAGCGAAATTCATTAGCACCCGACTCGGGGATCGCACCCAGGACGTCTCGATAGGTAGTCGCGCTTGCAACCTACTCGACTAGCGAGGCAGTAATCGAGCCAATTAATATTTTATATTTTTAATTATACCTATAATATGTATAGTGGTTGTTTCAATGAAACGTAAACATGGCTTCAGCAGCTGCGTCAAACCGACAAATCTGGTATTAATTTTATTCTCCTAATAAGCAATACGAGGAAAACTGGCAGAGATTACAAAACACTGTGTGGCAGTTTGATCAACTTTTCATTTTCCTTAACCACAAAATTATAATGAATATTCGTCTTACCGGCATATTTCCTTGACGCTAATAGTCTAGTTTGTTTATTTATATCATGTCATATATGCCACATACAAGATTGTCCGTTATGACAGTTATTCATATACTTTTGAAAGATGAAAAAAAGAAAAAATCTTTTATTACCACTTCATATGAATATCGCACTAAATAAGTAGTGTCAGATAATTATGATATGTTTAAAGTTCATATAGAAAAGGAGCGCAGAAAGCTTAGGATTGTATATAGACTTATAATACAACTTGAAAATGCGAAAATGCTTATAACATGTTTTTAAAATACGCCAAAATATAAAACCTAAGAAATTCATTGATTATGTTCATTTCGTTAATGTAAGACAAAATTGTCTACGGTCAAGCATAGTACAGAGGTGAAGTAACGATACGGTAGGTACAGAGGTACGGTAGGTATAGGTAAAATTTTGGCGAATTTTACTTCTGTCCGGTCATTTTTAACCCTAGCAACTTTACTGCGGCACTTGTAGTACTAGTAGAACTTCTTAGTGTACTTTTCTACCACGTTTACATAAAAAAAAAAATTTGCTCAACTTCTGAGATCATCGCGCCAAAACGAACTTCGGATGATTTTTTCAATGGCTTCCAAATATCCCACACAATAGTTTGTCTATCAATAAACATGGCGGGAACGTCTCAAACAAATTCATTTTGGCGCCAAATACTGAATAGAACATTGTAGTTTTTTTTTATTCTACACCCCGCTGCGCTTTACCACATTGCCTGTAATAATATTAACTGTGCCCAAGGGTCGCTATTTCCGAGAATTCCTAAATGTCTGGCATTTTACAAAACTTTGTTAAAACTTTTGAATGGGCCGTCCGAATCCATTAAAATACCAGAATTGTTAACATATATTTGCAGACATTACTGCTAATATTAACATAATATGTAACGTTAAATATAATTTATTTACTTTGAATGGAAAAGAATGAGTCATTAGTGTAATATGGATTATTTTTGTGCTTATAAACGTAATACCTTCATTCTACATTTATTTTGACTATAATCTTATATGGTCGGCGCCTTTAGTTTTAATTCATCGTAATTGTTAGTTAATTATCTGTCAACTGTTCATATTGACGGATGACGTAACACCCGGCTCTGGGGCGGCGGCCATGACAGGGAGAGTTGTGATTAAGCGACGAAGGGAAGTGGTTGCGCTCGCGCCCCAAGTGTTCGGGTGGAACGTCATTAAAGATAATCGCTCTGAATCCGCGTGATCCGCAAGTCATTGTTATAATTAGTGATTATCGATTTTGTAATAAGTAAAGGAGTGTCTTTTGGATTTGCATCTTATTGTTATTACCACAAGGTCCTGATCTTCTTGCCCGCTTACCCTCTTCAATAGTGGACACTCCTCCAGGAAATCCTCTTTGTGTGTATATATATATTCCAACAATAAACATTAATGTTGCTATAGTTAAAAATTTAACCCTGATCAAATTAGGTAACATTTCAGTTGAAGCGCTGAGATTTAAAAAATCATCTAAACCAACTGTACGAGTTAATTATTAGAAAATTATTTACGTATGAAAGCAAGCCAGATCTTTACCGGAATAGTCAGTGTTCCACGGAAAGCCAAATGCCTTTAGCGAACATCACATATCAAGTGCCAAAATGCATATAAGTAAAATAATTAATAAAATAAATCGGTTGGTCTATTCATCTTATTTATATAAATGTTCTGTATTTCGAAGCTATGTTAGCATGTATGCAAATCACTCTCCGCCCGTATATTGGTAACGTTAAATAATTTACACTTATTACGGAAACAACTTAAACGGCTGAACACGAAGGAATTCAGTTATCTATTTGGGTCAAGTATAATATCTCGGTTGACAGTTACGTAGGATTGTTTGTAAAAACTGTGAGGTTAGTTTTATACGTAACAGTTTAATTTTCTAGTCATCTTACAATATCCGCGCAAATCAGCTACATTTAATAAAACAAAAACCTTCCGATGGCCCATATACATCTATTTGACTTTTTCAATCACTATTAATCAACATTCGAATCACTAAATTAAAAGATAATGTGCAATACTTTCCTAGTTTTGTGATAAAGTTGAGTTCCTTTACCGTGTACCGTATTTAAAACATTAAAATTAGTCAAGTGTGACTAATGGCAGAACTATTGGTCGTAATGTATGGCAGCCCAATTCCAAGACTATTAACCTCAGCGGCACGAGTAAGTTATTTGGTCGGGTACCAGTGTAACCATCAATTATTTGTACAAACATCCGGATATGATTAAAGAATACCATTTTTGTCCATGGTAAAGATAATAGAACTATATTAACTTAGTTACTAACTTAAATTAAGATAAGGATAATAAGGCTGTATTAAACATTTCGTATTAGATAAATATTAGATATTCCAAAAACGGAAAGAATAATGGGTTAACTAACTTAACTTCGACAATTTTATACTCGAATTGTATCTTTATTAAATGTTTTTGTAAAGTTTAATGATAGGCGGTACTTATTATACTTATATAACTCATTATTTAATATATGTATTGAAATCATTTAGTTATCCTCGAATTTTTCGAGTTTCGAATTGGTCACTCTATCAGTAACGTTCCATATGTCACAAACTTTAAAATACTTTTGTGGTCAAAACAAATTTTACATCTTCAAATAATAGCTATTTCACTTAAAAGCTTATTTAAATGTGCTTATTACTTGATTGTTCTTTTTTAAGTGAGATAAAATTCTTCCACACGAAGATTGAGATAAGATTGAATATACCATACACAACTAACGTACATAGACTTGTTGCGCCTTGCCATTTCACCCGCTGTTTAGTACTGTTTTTAATAGCTTGTAAAATATAACTTATAGTCTGGTTAAGTTTTAAACAAGCGTGTAACAGTAACTACATATATTTTCTACCACAAACCTACATTACAATTTTCACATTTCTATTTATAAATATAAATGTCGATGTTTATGCGGAGTTTAACCCCCCCCCCCTCCCCCCAATAAGATTTCAATTTTCAAAAAAAAGGTTTCCCAGTAAACTTTCATTTGTAATATACTCCTATATATTGCTCATGAAATTCGAAATTTTATCCCCCAATTTTACGTTTATAAGCGATATTTTTTCCGAAAACCTCAAAAACTAGACGATTTATACTTTGTAATGAATTCAGTCAGGAAGTACTAGCATTCTTCAGCCGGTCAATCGTGACAAGTTTTTGTGTGTGACCGTTTTCCGGGCTATAAGTAATAAAGAAACTACTCACTGAAATATCATAATATATAATTAACTACGGGTTCTGTGACATGTTTAGTGTACACGTTAACTGCGAACTTGCTTTTGTTCCTCAAGGCTTAAGTGTCAGTCAAATGGTCTTAAAATATTTCACCCTGTGTCGTGAACAAAACTACTGATATTTAGAAATTTCCAGAAGATAATTTGTATGCATGTAATATAATTAATCCAGCTGTGCATGTACATACATGAGAAGGTAAGAGTGAACGAAAATAAACCATACTAACATACTAAACGAAACTATACTTTCTCTGATTTTATTGGATTTAAAAGGTCTTTGACACCGCGCATTTAACTTTGTAAACACGTGTGTACGCCGCGTAAATGCTAATGGTTAAATAAACCGATGTTATAAACTAGGCCAATCACTACATTTTTCTGGATTTTATAAATAGAAATATTTATACCAACAACGATATTCCTACTTACTACTTTTTACATTTCCAATTAAAAGGAAACTTTCGTTCACAATTTTAAAAAAATATAAATTTTACGTGATATTACATTTTATATACATTTTTTAAAACGCTGGAATAGATTAATCATAATTTTTAGAATACAATATTTACCATGTGCGGTGCATATGGTCTCCTACGCATGTGAGAGTCCACGAACATGAGTATAGAATTGAATGAGACGGGGATAAGGTCAAATTGATCAGTTCAGTTTCGCCGAACACTCACTGATAGTGTTATCATTATTTAAATTCGTATGAACGTGGAATTTGTATCATTTCTTATACTCATATGTTATATCTTGTGATAAATATTATATTATTAACAAAAATGTAGTAGAACTAAAAGAATTTTTTTCATAAAATACACATAATATTACATGTGCAATATCACACTTTATAAGTTTTCATTCATATATTTTCACTCGCCGTTTGACAGTAAAAAATAATTTACAGTAAGTGTGCGTTTAACACATTTCTCGTAAAATTGTGTTCGGAATTTGAAGTTTATATAAAAAATGGAAAAAAACATTATAAAATAACAGTGATAAAGTCAAACCATTTCATAAAAAATGTACGTGCTCTGAAATGAGAACGTAGCAAATATTGTTAGTTACGAGTGTATTTTGGTTTTCATTATGTGCATAGCCTTATTTTAAATGCCTTTTAATAAATTCATCTTTTCCATCAGTTATTTTGCTAAATTACTTTTTACTAATTAAGTATACTGTTATTGCTTACTTTTTGTTACATCTAATACTCTCGTATCAAACTTATCAAATATTTATTTAAGTTAATTTAAGCATTTAATTAATGTATTCCGTCGTTATAGAAATCGTTTACACCCTGCATAGCTGCGAAACATGTAATTCATATATATTTATGAATTCACTTATCTGTACAGCTCGTATCGTTTTGAAACTTGAGAATGAAATTTAGAATATACGTGTGAACGTGTGGATGCACCAAAAATAGCTGCGGCTGAGCATCCCGTGCCTTCTCAAGTTTAAAAATAAAGCTGCAACTAGGTTCCTTTAGAAGTCACTCACCCGAAATGCACGTAGCTTACAATTAGTGGAAAGCACTGGTCAGTGCTAAATCCACAATTAGACCTTCACCAAATTAAATTCCGAATGCTCCGTAATGCCGGCTTATTAGCATACATGCGAACGCGTCGGTAGATCACTCCCGCGCTTTTTGATAACTTACAAAAACACGTCAATGTTACGTTTATTAGTACCGATATAAAGGCAAGCACTCTTATCAAGAGATTCTATTAATAATAATAGTTATTTATTTCTAATTTATCGTAATTTATTTTCGATAACGGTGACGCGTGTATTCGCCAGCGGTTGCGAGAGTACTGAACGGCGCCGGCAGTCGACGGCCATGTTTAAAGCACGCAGCGGTTAAACCCGATAAAAGTATTTTGTTGCGATTTCAACGTATTGTTTACGTAGAGTATCAGCTACAGCATCAGTCAGCCATTAAGCAATTTGAGTGATGGTTGACACGGTAAATAAGATTAGCTTATAAGTGCAAATACATAAATAAATGTTATATTCATTTTAAGTAACATGCAACTTATGAAAGTTCAGAGGGTCATGTGATCTATCAAGTTGAATACGTGTCCGAAGAGTTTAGTACCTTGCAATATTGTCTGTAATTAAATCTTATTTCACAATCTTGTTTTCCGATCTTTAAATTAAATTATTATATTGTTTTCTATAAAATCTCTTATTATGGATCATTGTACCTAATCATTATTATGGGTGTTGTTTAATTCATATTTTTCCTTTAAATTTACAATACTGCATGGTTCATGTTGTTATTAAGACGTATGAATATTGTGTTATATTCGTTATTCTTACGCACTCTAGTAGACGAGTAGTAGTAGAGTAGAAATACCGATTTGACATAATAAACAAAACAGGATATATTTATAGTTTTGAAAGAACCGTATTAGTTTTTCGTATCCGGAACAAAATTTATGTCTCACTAAACTTAAGAGGGCTTTTCCAAAGACATTTTATTATTAAATAGACACCTACAACCTTCAATTTCAACGTATCCGGCTAAGGGAACTCTGTATGTCCTAGAAACCACACTCATACATTGAGTATGTTATAATTTAAATAACATGCTATTCTGCCAGAAAAATCATTTGTATAGTACTTTTATTAATTAAATAAAACAATCTGTTAGAGGTGTATTTGAATAAATAATTAAATTGCTTGTCAAGGATGTCCCCTTTTTTATTGTTATTCATTTGTGAACAACATTTGAGTATTTCACTTTTCAATTGACTGCACAATTCTTTACAGAGATTCACGTCACAACTAATTAGTAAGTATTTATTTCGTCGCGGCTTTTTATTAAATTAATGAATAAACCTCTTTTTGATACAAATTGCTATTATTTACGTCACAGCTTTTTATTGTGTTAATAAATAAATTTCTTTTTGACACAAATTGGTATTTATATTCGTGTCACAACTTTTTATTTAATAACACTTGTCTTTAGCGATTTATTCTTTACTAACTAATATAAATTTGTATTCTTTTTAAGTTACTTTAGATCCGCCCACAAGAAGGCAATTTTAGGCTCTGTATAAAATAAAATAAATAACAGCTCAGTAAATTTTTTTTTGTTGTAAAAATTTGTTATGTTGTATAAATTTGTTATGTTGTATAAATTTGTTATGTTGTATAAATTTGTTATGTTGTATGTTATGTTATATGATTTGTATATGACAACGTGACTTTGACTATTGTCCCAATTGTTTTCAATATCCTTTTTTGTTTATGAACACCTATAACGGTCGACTTGAACGGGAAATACGAAATAATGTATTTTAATCTCATGCCCAGTATTCAACAGCGGTGGTAATCATAATATACTATGTAAATATGTATATACATAAACGAACCCGGTTATGGTTTTTGTTTAAACACATTACAAATTCTAACCGGTTGTTCTGGAAGTTTATAATAGTTAATCGTCAAAACAAAACAAAAGAACGATTTAACTCAATGGAGACTTTTTTATCAAACGAGTATTTTTTGCACTTACAGTTGATAACAGTTCAAAATGCGATTTGTTACAAGGAAATTCTTATTGTAAATACCTAATTTTTGGTATAAATAAAATCAAAGCAAAAAAGCACATGTTTAGACAAGTAGGTACATAATTATTGTAGATATCAATATATTTCTTTTAAATACAAAAGCAACATTAAGAATGCATATAAAAAACAACTTGAAGCTATGTATTAAACATTCGACACATTTATTGAAGTAGGCAGATAAGCTTAAATACTCTCAAAGCTTTTTTTCGCAATTGATCAATGTCATTTCTATAATTCATTACATATCAAACAAATTACATTGAGCGTAAACAGAAATAATGTTACTCGTACCAGTTACCTACATACATGGCTTATATGTTTATATAATTAGCTACACTTTCTTAAGTAAAGCGTAAACATAAAATCATCAATTTGACATAAGGGCAGATTCGGGGAAGTACCAGCGATATAATATGTAGGTCGTCGAATAGAGAAGCAGAAAATTAAGACTACCTCCTTGGTCGAGTGGCTGCAAGCGCGACTGCTGATCGAGAGGTATTAGGTTAGATCCCCTCGTAATATTGGTTCGGACAATATTGGATTGTATAATATAATAAAATAAAATGTTCGAATATAATAAAGTGAATTGCGATGTAATAAAAGAAAACCTTGAATGCAATTAAAAACAAAAACGAAGAAGACTCGAAAAAAGACAATTAAGTATTGAATTAGTAACATCAAGTACATTTTTTAGATCTACTACATACTAGTCCAAATCTTACTTGTGAGGTGGTAATAAATCGCGAGTTTAATGTTATAAAAAAAATAGCAATGTGGTTGCAAAGCACGTGGCTGCCTTTCACGGTTCGTTGCTCGCGCTTGTTCTTGCCAAGGACATTCAAAGTTTGGAATAGGTTTCCATCAGACGTATTCCCAATGCGCTATGTGTTGAAATTCTTGAAAAAAAGGATTAACAGGGTCGTCCAAGCTTAGCAACTCATCGGTAACGTCTTTACATTGCAAATGACAGATGTCATGTTAGATGGCCGGTTCATCAATTTGTCAATGTATGAAAAAAAAAAGTAATACAGTGAAATATATAGATAGAAGCCAAGAGTTTGAATAGCATTGCTGCTTAAATATAACAGCATTCCACAAGTAATTACTAAAAATTAAAGCCGATAAACTATCGCGTTAATTTCAAGCAATTTACTTCAATTACAAGATCATTAACTTGCTTAACATCAGTTTTAATGGAGAGAAGAACTGCTTTAACAGGTAACGGAATTAATTGATAAGTAAGGTCATTAATTAAAAACAAAGAAGTCCCAAACAAAAAAAAGCGCAACATAAATTTAAAAAATACTTATATATTATAATTTTCAGAGACTATGGTAACCTCTAATGGCGGATCCTGGTGCAAAAGGTAGGGCCAAACCTCTCTCTAACGGCGGTCGTTGCGGCGATGGTCCGTTCAGACGAGGCATGGGATGGCATGGTCGCCTTTTGCGATCATGTTATGTTCGCCAAAGAGGAGGCCGAACGGGCCCGGGAACGTGCCGATCCCGCTCGAAGGAGACGCCGCGGCGGACGTCGATAATGCCCCCAGGCGCTGGGTCCCTGTAGCTCGGGACCAGAATACGAGCTACGGTATCTCCTGCCTGTCGTAAGAGGCGACTAAAAGGAGGTTTC